>CM055730.1:3923340-3964525 GCA_029465975.1 Dallia pectoralis
AACAGCTTTTGCTACTTAGATCAGGTCCCTGTTCTAATGCATTCGGAAATTATAGAGAATTTGTTTTCCAAAGCAACAAAAGGTTTCCATAGCAAAAGCTATTTTGAGAGATTGAAAAGTGATTTGTGAACAAGCAAGTAGCAAGAACAAAAGACGGTGAGCCCGAAAAAAGTACAGCTTATGGATGTCTCCTTTGAAAGATGTGTGATGGACAACGCGTTACCTCAGTGAGTTCTGTTTTCCATCCGTTCTGGTCCTCCAGGATGTCCAGGGCCTTGGTAAGTGCCTCCTGCCCCTGTCTGATACACAACAGCTCTTCCTCTTCTAAGGGAGTTGGCTTAGAGGCCTCTCTTTTCGTGTTCTCTGAAAGAAGTTCAAATGTCAGTTATTTTTACCCACACTCTTCCACACTAGAGCCATTCATCGCCATAACTGTGACAGTATTAACTACGTTTACTTATCGGCAACGAATTTAACATGCATTGAAAAAGGATCTCCAACAGCAGTGCTCCTGTTCAGGTTTAAGATGCATTTAACGACATGTGCAAAGACAAATGCGACGGGTTGGGGGGGTGGTGGTGAGGCGGGGTTGTGGGGGGCCTAATGTGCCAAGTGAGGTAACCCACAGGGCAAACCACTTTACCATTTGGTTAAACTTAGTGTAGACATTTAAGAGGGCAATGATAATTATAATAGGGGCAATTTGTGTATTATTGCTGGGCAAATCACAGTCTGTGTCATGAGGTGAAAAGAATAATGTGATTAAATATGTGCTTGACGTAAAAGGAAGGGCTCATTTGCGTATCACTGCTGGGTGAATAATGGCATGTAGTAAATTAATAAGGTAATTAAAAGGGCATGTCAACTGTGCCCGACTGCCATCCTTACCAGTGTGTCGGGGCTGTGGCGCACTAGTCTGCCAACCCATGTGGCTTACCCACGCTGGCAGATGGATCTGCCCACTCCTCTGTCTGTGAGCGATCTCCTGGCCGATCGCTGAGATGGCAGGCCGTTGCAGTCCTGTCATGGAATGATAATAGATGAACGTAACAACAAAAAACGTTCATCTGTAGATATAGCCTGGTCCCAGATCTGTGGCAGATTTGGCAAATGTGTGTTTTAATCAGAACAACCATTTACAAAGTCGTCCAAAGGGCACAGAAGTGAGTCTTCTGTACACCCAGTACCAAGACCACCAAGCAACAGACCTTACAATCCAAGACCACCCAGCCACAGACCGTACAAACCAAGACCACCAAGCAACAGACCGTACAATCCAAGACCACCAAGCAACAGACCGTACAAACCAAGACCACCAAGCAACAGACCGTACAAACCAAGACCAGCAAGCAACAGACCGTACAAACCAAGACCACCAAGCAACAGACCGTACAAACCAAGACCACCAAGCAACAGACCGTACAAATCAAGACCACCAAGCAACAGACCATACAAACCAAGACCACCAAGCGACAGACCGTACAAACCAAGACCACCAAGCAACAGACCATACAAACCAAGACCACCAAGCAACAGACCGTACAAAGCAAGACCACCAAGCGACAGACCGTACAAACCAAGACTACCAAGCAACAGACCGTACAATCCAAGACCACCCAGCCACAGACCGTACAAACCAAGACCACCAAGCAACAGACCGTACAAACCAAGACCACCAAGCAACAGACCGTACAAACCAAGACCACCAAGCAACAGACCGTACAAACCAAGACCACCAAGCAACAGACCGTACAATCCAAGACCACCAAGCAACAGACCGTACAAACCAAGACCACCAAGCAACAGACCGTACAAACCAAGACCACCAAGCAACAGACTGTACAAACCAAGACCACCAAACCGCAGACTGTACAAACCAAGACCACCAAGCCACAGACCGTACAAACCAAGACCACCAAGCCACAGACAGTTCAATCCTGACACTACTATGATAGAAATACAGTCTGCAAAAACAATTTACAAAAGCCTGACAAAATCTTTACGGACAGTCATTGTAATTGTAATGCTGTTTATTGCAGGAATACATTCATTGCACAACTTGAGCGCCTGGCACAGGGCCTAAGGAGTTAGAGAAACAACTTAAACTAAATTAATGCCTGTATGTTTACCTGCCATTTTCCTGAGATGAGGGTAGGAGATTCCACAGCAGAGTTTCACAACGGCAGGCAGCATAATGTGATGTTGGTTACAGCCACGGCAGCTTGGGTCCCACAGGCTCTGGGCTTTATAGGAACATCTGAAGGACAAAAGGAGATAAAAGCAAAGGTTATAAGATAGGATTGTAAACTGAATTCTGTCCCCAAGGCCAATGTTAGAGAAATGGGGGCCATAGAAACTGTAGGACTGGAGTTCGTGGTTCGATGAAATGGAAAGTGAACAGAAGGTCCAGACAAAACACACACGATAAACCGTGAAAACTAATCCACTGAGAAGACTGAGCATTTTTTACTCTGTGAAACTGAAGCTATTGTCTTCTATTGTTGGTATTTGTTCATCAATTCTATAAATTGTTGCACTAATGGGCCAGAACAAATTCCAAATACTGTATAACAGAATATTACTGCATAACAGTACATTACTGCATAACAATACATTACTGCATAATAGAACATTACTGCATAACAGTACATTAATGCATAACAGTACATTACTGCATAATAGAACATTACTGCATAACAGTACATTAATGCATAACAGTACATTACTGCATAACAGTACATTACAGCATAACAGTACATTAATGCATAACAGTACATTAATGCATAACAGTACATTAATGCATAATAGAACATTACTGCATAACAGTACATTACTGCATAACAGTACATTAATGCATAACAGTACATTAATGCATACCAGTACATTACTGCATAACAGTACATTACTGCATAACAGTACATTAATGCATAACAGTACATTAATGCTTAACAGTACATTAATGCATAACAGTACATTAATGCATAACAGTACATTAATGCATACCAGTACATTACTGCATAACAGTACATTAATGCATAACAGTACATTACTGCATAACAATATATTACTACATAACAATATATTACTGCATAACAGTACATTACTGCATAACAGTGCATTAATGCATACCAGTACATTACTGCATAACAGTGCATTAATGCATAACAGTACATTACTGCACAACAGTACATTAATGCATACCAGTACATTACTGCATAACAGTACATTACTGCATAACAGTACATTAATGCATACCAGTACATTACTGCATAACACTACATTAATGCAAAACAGTACATTACTGCATAACAGTACATTAATGCATAACAGTACATTACTGCATAACAGTACATTAATGTATACCAGTACATAACTGCATAACAGTACATTAATGCATAACAGTACATTACTGCATAACAGTACATTACTGCATAACAGTACATTAATGCTTAACAGTACATTAATGCATAACAGTACATTACTGCATAACAATACATTAATGCAAAACAGTACATTACTGCATAACAGTACATTAATGCCTAACAGTACATTACTGCATAACAATATATTACTACATAACAATATATTACTGCATAACAGTACATTACTGCATAACAATATATTACTACATAACAATATATTACTGCATAACAATATATTATTGCTGCATAACAGTACATTACTGCATAACAATATATTACTACATAACAATATATTACTGCATAACAGTACATTACTGCATAACAGTAATTACTTGCTGGAATGCTACATAACAACAGAGGCTACACTACTTGCTTTAGTGAAAAAAACTACTTATTTTTGTGGCTTTTGCAGAGAACTGTGCGGCAAACCTATTATTTGTAAGTAGAATGTATTAGCCATATCGTTATTCTTTCATCATGGTATCCCACTCTGCCTGCATGTGTTCATCTAAAGGCGCAATGCAATTTAAAACCTCTAATCAATTCAACCACTCGTTTAATGAACTGAATAGCAGTAAACCCGCCTGTGTCTCAAATAGAACCTTAATGGCCATATTGGCAGTCAGTCCAAATTGGCGAAATAGGGAAGGAATAGTAGACCATACAGAACCAACAGTCCCTGATCTAGAACGTCAATACTAGTTAGTATTTTTCAGAAAACATACGTGGGATGCTTTGAGACCCATTCAGAAACATCTCCCACGGTGATCCTATTAAGTGAATAAATTAGCATTCTAATGACTAATCCTGTGTGTTTCCCCCTCAGGTGACTGTGTGAAGATGCTGCAGCGTATTTGTGATCTCACACAGTGTATATGTGGTTAAACAAGTCTAGTAGTGAACTCACACAGTGTATATGTGGTTGAACAAGTGTAGTAGTGAACTCACACAGTGTATATGTGGTTGAACAAGTGTAGTAGTGAACTCACACAGTGTATATGTGGTTGAACAAGTGTAGTAGTGAACTCACACAGTGTATATGTGGTTAAACAAGTCTAGTAGTGAACTCACACAGTGTATATGTGGTTAAACAAGTGTAGTAGTGAACTCACACAGTGTATATGTGGTTAAACAAGTCTAGTAGTGATCTCACACAGTGTATATGTGGTTAAACAAGTCTAGTAGTGAACTCACACAGTGTATATGTGGTTGAACAAGTGTAGTAGTGAACTCACACAGTGTATATGTGGTTGAACAAGTGTAGTAGTGAACTCACACAGTGTATATGTGGTTAAACAAGTCTAGTAGTGAACTCACACAGTGTATATGTGGTTAAACAAGTGTAGTAGTGAACTCACACAGTGTATATGTGGTTGAACAAGTGTAGTAGTGAACTCACACAGTGTATATGTGGTTAAACAAGTGTAGTAGTGAACTCACACAGTGTATATGTGGTTAAACAAGTGTAGTAGTGAACTCACACAGTGTATATGTGGTTGAACAAGTGTAGTAGTGAACTCACACAGTGTATATGTGGTTAAACAAGTGTAGTAGTGAACTCACACAGTGTATATGTGGTTGAACAAGTGTAGTAGTGAACTCACACAGTGTATATGTGGTTAAACAAGTGTAGTAGTGAACTCACACAGTGTATATGTGGTTAAACAAGTGTAGTAGTGAACTCACACAGTGTATATGTGGTTAAACAAGTGTAGTAGTGAACCCTCACAGTGTATATGTGGTTGAACAAACATGAAAGAAATGTATTTTCCCAGGTGCATGTTGACACATCTGTATCAGCATATGTTTGTTTCTCTGTGCGTGCCATTTGTGTGTGAGAGAGAGTATTATTCAGTCATTGGACACTTCTTTAGATTCTTGCCTTTTGGACAGAGCTCTGAAATGTGACCATGAAAACACGGATCAAGATTAACAGCCTTTCACAGCTGTCGCACATCAAGATATGCGTTTTTTTGCAAATAGTGCTGAGGCAGGCATGGCTGTAGGCTACATGTCATGGGAGTGTGGTTTCAAATTGGCCCAAATGATGCAGTTCAATACTAAAAAGAGTTCTAGGTTCCTGATCATTTAGTGTGTCGGAATCTGAGTTTGTTTAATTATATAACATACAATATAACTTCAATCAACAACAATCCAGGCAGTTGATAATATCTGGGGAACATGCTCTGTTGCTTCGTTGCCATGGTATATACATTGTCTTCATTATATAATGTTAAATGTTATTATATATGGTTTTTATTGTATATTTATTTTTGACCACTAAATAAGACAATTACAGTGGATGTGGATCATTTTAGTATCAGGAGGCCCCTGAGTGGCTCAGTTTTAAAGTCACTCTCTGGACTTTAGCTGCATCATTCCAAGACTACTGTTTAAATCCTGCTTGCATCCGGGTTTGGACAGTTAGTGATCGTAAAAAAGGTCGCCCGGGTGTCATTGTTCTCTAGCGACCCCTAGTGGCCGCTTTTACGGTATAGACGTCCTGGTTGAGGAAGCAGCGTCGTAAAAGCCAGAACCGTGTCGTACGTGCTACGGAGGAGGCAGGCTCTTACTCACAATCCAAGTCCTTCAATAACCACCGTGGCCGGGACGTGCACAGACGGACACCTGGGTGGTTGTGAGCCTCGACCCTTTTACCTTTAGTCAAGGGCCTTAGTTGCCCTTTGAGTAATTGGTTCCCGCGTTCCATCTGGCGTCTGTGCGTTGTTCACTCAGAACAACCCACAATGCAATTTGATGACACATGCTTCATGCACCTGTGTGATACACCTCAATGTAGTTGACAGTGACCAGGAATCTGATGGCCGCATGGCGTTGTCTGTTTCGCTTCGTGCATTTATCCGAGTGGCCGTTTTTTGTTATTGGAAAGTTCTGTCCACGGCCCTGCATGAAGGCCTGACCGACCGCGTGTTAAGCAGTTGGTGGTTCGTTTGTCAGCTTCTCCTATCTCTGCAGAGAAACGCTGAAGCTCTGCTACTGAGGCCACTGAGTTCTGGACCACCTTCCAGATCAAGGCCCTGGTTAGTTAGTTGGGCTGATCTGATAATTGGCCCAATTTGTGCCTCTCTGTTTCCCAACCCCCTGGGAAACATTGGTCTGATTGTTAGTTCCAGTTCACCAGTTAGAAATGTATACTGGACAGGGAGGCAATGTCATAGAAAACATATAATGGGATATCAAAAAGTTTAGCCCAACTGAAAGTAATTACTGCTCTGCTGAAATGTAATGTCCTGAATCCAGTGTGCAGAGGCACCACTAGGAATGCAGACCAGGTATACATCACAGCAACACAACAGGTGAGTCCATGTAGAAGCATCTTGTTTGACCTATGAGATTATGACCCTGCATATAATATATTTAAAGAATCCATAAAATGCTAGAGACTGTGTTAGTGACTGTGTTACGGGTGTTAGTGACTGTGTTATGGGTGTTAGTGACTGTGTTATGGGTGTTAGTGGCTGTGTTATGGGTGTTAGTGGCTGTGTTATGGGTGTTAGTGACTGTGTTATGGGTGTTAGTGACTGTGTTATGGGTGTTAGTGGCTGTGTTATGGGTGTTAGTGGCTGTGTTATGGGTGTTAGTGGCTGTGTTATGGGTGTTAGTGGCTGTGTTATGGGTGTTAGTGGCTGTGTTATGGGTGTTAGTGGCTGTGTTATGGGTGTTAGTGGCTGTGTTATGGGTGTTAGTGGCTGTGTTATGGGTGTTAGTGACTGTGTTATGGGTGTTAGTGGCTGTGTTATGGGTGTTAGTGGCTGTGTTATGGGTGTTAGTGACTGTGTTATGGGTGTTAGTGACTGTGTTATGGGTGTTAGTGACTGTGTTATGGGTGTTAGTGACTGTGTTATGGGTGTTAGTGACTGTGTTATGGGTGTTAGTGACTGTGTTATGGGTGTTAGTGACTGTGTTATGGGTGTTAGTGACTGTGTTATGGGTGTTAGTGACTGTGTTATGGGTGTTAGTGACTGTGTTATGGGTGTTAGTGACTGTGTTATGGGTGTTAGTGACTGTGTTATGGGTGTTAGTGACTGTGTTATGGGTGTTAGTGACTGTGTTATGGGTGTTAGTGACTGTGTTATGGGTGTTAGTGACTGTGTTATGGGTGTTAGTGACTGTGTTATGGGTGTTAGTGACTGTGTTATGGGTGTTAGTGACTGTGTGCAGGGAGACAGAGAATGTGTTAAGGGAGACATAGACTGTGTTAAGGGAGACAGAGGCTGTGTTAAGGGAGACAGAGGCTGTGTTAAAGGAGACAGAGACTGTGTTAAGGGAGACAGAGACTGTGTTAAGGGAGACAGAGGCTGTGTTAAGGGAGACAGAGGCTGTGTTAATGGAGACAGAGACTGTGTTAAGGAGACATAGACTGTGTTAAAGGAGACAGAGACTGTGTTAAGGAGACAGAGACTGTGTTAAGGGAGACAGAGGCTGTGTTAAGGGAGACAGAGACTGTGTTAATGGAGACATAGACTGTGTTAAGGGAGACATAGACTGTGTTAAGGGAGACAGAGACTGTGTTAAGGGAGACAGAGACTGTGTTAAGGGAGACAGAGGCTGTGTTAAGGGAGACAGAAGCTGTGTTAAGGGAGACATAGACTGTGTTAAGGGAGACATAGACTGTGTTAAGGGAGACAGAGACTGTGTTAAGGGAGACAGAGACTGTGTTAAGGGAGACAGAGACTGTGTTAAGGGAGACAGAGGCTGTGTTAAGGGAGACAGAGGCTGTGTTAAGGGAGACAGAGACTGTGTTAAGGGAGACAGAGGCTGTGTGAAGGGAGACAGAGGCTGTGTTAAGGGAGACAGAGACTGTGTTAAGGGAGACAGAGACTGTGTGAAGGGAGACAGAGGCTGTGTTAAGGGAGACAGAGGCTGTGTTAAGGGAGACAGAGACTGTGTTAAGGGAGACAGAGGCTGTGTGAAGGGAGACAGAGGCTGTGTGAAGGGAGACAGAGGCTGTGTTAAGGGAGACAGAGACTGTGTTAAGGTAGACAGAGGCTGTGTGAAGGGAGACAGAGGCTGTGTGAAGGGAGACAGAGGCTGTGTTAAGGGAGACAGAGACTGTGTTAAGGGAGACAGAGGCTGTGTGAAGGGAGACAGAGGCTGTGTGAAGGGAGACAGAAGCTGTGTGAAGGGAGACAGAGGCTGTGTGAAGGGAGACAGAGGCTGTGTTAAGGGAGACAGAGGCTGTGTGAAGGGAGACATAGGCTGTGTTAAGGGAGACACATTTGAAACACACTGCAGAGGCCACTTTACAGATCCACTATCCGTCCTAGCCTCTGTCCTGTCATACAGGGAAAAGTGGGAAAACGGTTTTCACACCTTTGACGAGACACTTACAACGGCGTAGAAACACAGTCCCTCTGTCAGTCCAGATTTGTTTTTACGCCGTCTGTTCGCAACTTTTCACATCAGTCTTTGTCTGATCACATCATTCTCCACGGTTGTCTCGTTGGAATTGCACCTGCCAAATGCACACATAACCTGAAACGCAAAGTCTTTAGAAAGACTTGTGTTCATTCATGGCAAGACATTTAATTCCTTTGTTATAACAGAGAAAATGAAGACACGCTCAGGAAATTTGTGTTAACGGAAAGAAATATACGAGAGCTACGGTATGTTTAAACAACGCCTTTCCCCTCATCACTAAACAAAAGGGAAGGTTGATTAATGAAAAACACCAAGAATAGGATTCCCAGGCAGCCCGCTTAAACATGCTATGTTGGGCCTTTTTTTTGTCTTTTTACCTGTAAGTCACCTGCGAAAATGATGAACGTGAAAGAAAGAACAGCTTGATCAGAATATGCATTCGGGACCAGCTACAATTACCCCCCCACCCCCATGCTACGTGAGGAATCTACAACCGGTATGTGTTTCACGCTCATGATATTGGCTCTTTGCATAATAACATAGACTGTAAAAATGGTGGGTTTTGCACTGTAATTTACCAAAACTTGAAATGCTGCCCAAAATGACGAGAGTGGAAAAGCAATTGTTTTTAGCCAGGTTGTAATCATAAATGTTTATACTGCCTCTGCGTTAACGTTTCTCACCTGAGGTGTTCGCCAACAGACTGCATTTCCTGGTGGTCGCTACCTTGAAAAGGCCTCGGTTAAGAATTATTCATGCGACGGTTTGCTGGATTACATGGCAGCGTTTTTCTCTTTGACAACATTGTGCTTTAAAACAATCCCATAAGGGAGTGGGAAATCCAGCAACAGATCAATAAACCCTGACATTCTCCATAACATCAAAGGCAGCTTTCTAGCCAGAATCCACATGTGCTTAACCTGCTAATTTACAGAGGATATAGGACCTTGCACAGTTGCTCCCCGGTCTTTCTTTTTTACTTCTTCTTTTCGTTCATTATCAGTCCTGCAGGTGCCTGTAAGGGATGTGGGGGTGGTGTGTGTTGTGTGTGTGGAGCCCCAGCTGCTCTAAAACTCATGGCAAGGACAAGTTTAGTCGCTTAGAAGGCTGGAGTAGATTAACATTTAGAGACACATTATAGTTTATGCAAATTGTTAACGCACGTTTGCTGACATGTCAGGCATCTACAAATTCGAAAAAACACCATGCATTTAATTTCCTTAAACCCCACAGAAATATTGCGAAATCAAACAGAGCAATCAAAATTGTGTACTCTCTAATCAAAATGACAACCTGTTCTGATGGAAATGCAAATAAAACACACACAAACACACACGGAATCACTTGTGTTAGAGATCCATTTATGCATAATTAGATGAGAATGTCGATGGTCGCACGTCAACATCCAAGGTACCGTACGACACTTTCCTGACAGAAGCTCCCTGCAGCTACTGAGGTCTAAAGAAAACATCTCGTTCAATGTGTTTCAGAGTGAAATCAGCGCTGACGTGGGAAGTCCTTCTGTCTCCATGTACTGTCGGCCTCGAAACTTTATATACCTGACAGGGATGGCTGTTATTTCTGTATAAATAACTCACGTGTGCAAAATGTCATGTGTGTAAACATATCATTCAATAGCTTGTGGCACCTCCATTAGCAACGGTTTATAACAAATGTATTTCCACTACTTGCAGATGTGACTGGCATGTATTGCTCGCTTTAGGGGCCACAGTATATGATTGGATTTAGGTCAGGGCTGTTACCTGGTCAATACAAAACTCTTTTCTTCCGAGCCATTCTTCGGGATTGATTACTGTTCATTGTGAGGCAGTCTCTCATTGATTACGGCCAGCGAGGTGAAGTTAGTTTAATAATGGACATTCTGTGTGGATTTGTTTTGTGCTCTTTAATAGATTTTCAGTCAAGCATTACGTAACATGATAATTGCATGTTTCGAATCAGGGGTGAAAAGACTACAATCTGACCATTATTTGGCCAAAATATATTTGTTCTATAGATTTATATAGTCAATTTAAATCAAGTATTGGCACCTTTTATGAAGCTGAGAAAAAAAGTGATTTGACCAATTAGAGCGAACAGCATGTGATCAGTCCAAAAGTGACCACATAATTACACACCCACGGTGCTGGAATGAAGTCAATAAACCATCACACTAACCATGAGTTCATGTACAAGTGATGATTAATCAGATAATCTCAGAGTGGAGGACCATGTCACAGTGCAGCAAAAGAAAAGTGACTCATACCACACCCACACCCCCTCCATCCACACCCCCTCCATCCACTCATACCACACCCACTCATACCACACCCACACCCCCTCCATCCACACCCCCTCCATCCACACCTCCAACATCCACACATACCACACCCACACCCCCTCCATCCACACCTCCCACATCCACACATACCACATCCACACCCCCTCCATCCACACCCCTCCATCCACTCATACCACATCCACACCCCCTCCATCCACACCTCCCACATCCACACATACCACACCCACACCCCCTCGATCCACACCCCCTCCATCCACACCTCCCACATCCACACCCCCCATCCACACCCCCATCCACACCCCCTCCATCCACACATACCACATCCACACATACCACATCCACACCCCCTCCATCCACACATACCACATCCACACACCCCCATCCACACCTACCACATCCACACCCCCATCCACACCCCCCATCCACACCTACCACATCCACACACCCCCCATCCACACCTACCACATCCACACCTACCACATCCACACACCCCCATCCACACCTACCACATCCACACCTACCACATCCACACACCCCCCATCCACACATACCACACCCACACCCCCTCCATCCACACCCCCTTCATCCACACATACCACATCCACACCCCCTCCATCCACAGGCGGTCAGTCCAGGTGATTGGCTAGCAGAGGACAGGCGGTCAGTCCAGGTGATTGGCTAGCAGAGGACAGGCGGTCAGTACAGGTGATTGGCTAGCAGAGGACAGGCGGTCAGTACAGGACAGGTGATTGGCTAGCAGAGGACAGGCGGTCAGTACAGGTAATTGGCTAGCAGAGGACAGGCGGTCAGTACAGGACAGGTGATTGGCTAGCAGAGGACAGGCGGTCAGTACAGGTGATTGGCTAGCAGAGGACAGGCGGTCAGTACAGGTGAATCATAACAGAAACAGTCCCATTAAAACAGTGGCCATATGTCCCTCAGCATCTGGCCCAACCTATATGAAGAGACCTCCCAAACTGTCAGATGTTAACTAAACTGAACCCTGGTCTCTGCATCTCGGAAATGTCAAGAGCCACTCACAGAGTGCAATGGACTACCTGGGTAGAATATAATATGTAAATATTCAGGTATGCTATTGACTAAATGTACAATTTAATTAAAAACGTTTTCCATTAGTCTACACACAATACCCAGTAATGACAAAGGGTTTTCAGAATTCACAAAAAGATAAACAAGATTAAAAAACATAAATAGCTCAGACTTTGACCAGTTACCATGGCTCTGCAAATTTAGATCAAATTCAGCCTGTCCTTTGATCATCCATGAGGTGCCTCTAGAACATTAGTGGATGCATCCTGTGGCAAAGCCAATTGATTGGACACGATTTCAGAAGGTACACACGTGTCTACATGAAGTCTTTCACTTCACAGCGCATGTTAGCAACCAACCAAACCAACGAGTCCGAAGAACTGGGTTTAGGGGAGCACAGTCGGTCAGAACATAAAGTATGAAAGATGTTTGGACCCCCTAAGACCCTAACCTGCAGCTGTCGGTCCAGACACACTTTTGAAGGGAGGATGAAAAGAGCCCATGTGCATAGAGATCCTTGAATAATCCAGAAGGCCCAGGACTTTAGACCGTCTCTCAGCATGACAACAACCTGAAACACACAGCCAAGAATACACAGAAATGGCTTCAGGCCAAGTGTGAGAATGTCCTTGGGTGGCTTAGCCAAAGCTTGGCAACTGAACCCATTGGACATGTGGGAAGATGTGGAGTTTGGGAAATGTGGAGTCGTGGTGCACGGAGGACTTGTAGATTGCTACCAATGCTAACTATCCAGTCTGACAGAGATTCAATCAAATCACATTTATTTATAAACTATTTGTCAGATGGAGACACGTCAGATGGAGACACGTCAGATGGAGACACGTCAGATGGAGACATGTCAGATGGAGACACGTCAGATGGAGATATGTCAGATGGAGACACGTCAGATGGAGACACGTCAGATGGAGACATGTCAGATGGAGACACGTCAGATGGAGACATGTCAGATGGAGACACGTCAGATGGAGACACGTCAGATGGAGACACGTCAGATGAAGACACGTCAGATGAAGACACGTCAGATGGAGACACATCAGAGTGAGACATGTCAGATGGAGACATGTCATATAGTGACACATCAGATGGAGACACATCAGATGGAGACACGTCAGATGGAGACACGTCAGATGGAGACATGTCAGATGAAGACACGTCAGATGGAGACACGTCAGATGGAGACACGTCAGATGGAGACACGTCAGATGGAGACATGTCAGATGGAGACACGTCAGATGGAGACACATCAGATGGAGACACGTCAGATGGAGAAACATCAGATGGAGACACGTCAGATGGAGACACGTCAGATGGAGACACGTCAGATGGAGACACGTCAGATGGAGAGGACAGGGGTCCAAGGGTGTTGTGAAAAGAAGCCAACTGTAAATCCGTGGACTAAATATAACCTGTGGTTATGTTCTGACAGCCTGTCAATGGAGGTTTACAGACTGCAGTGATGTGTCCTGTAACAAGCATTGGTGGCACATCTGATAGTGAACCCCCATATCCCTCCCTACACGAGGCCATTCTTCTGACAGCCATTGAACGCAGCAGGCAGGCAGGCAGACAGATAGACAGGCAGACAAGTTACACACCAGTGAAAGGGAGTGAGAAGGGAAGAGAGAGAAGAGACAAAGGCAGGAAAGAGAGTAGGAAGACACAGAAAGGAGATAGTGAACCCCGTCATCTCTCCCTACCAGAGGGCATATTCTTCTGTCAGCCATTGAACACAGCAGGCAGGCATGCAAGTTGCATCAGTCAGTCAGAGTGAGAAGAGAAATAGGGAAAAGGAGAGAAACATAGCCAAGAAAGAGTGAGTGTAGGAAGAAACAGAAAGGAGAGAGAGGTAAAAGGGAAAAGCTGGGAGAGAGCCAGTGAATAACTCCATCTAATCAGTGGCCCTAACAGGTGTCCTTGAAGGCTGCAGATGACGTGAACAGTGAACTTCACCTGTTGACCGGACCTCTTCAACAACACGCCACACGGACCCGCCACACAGAGAATGTGGAGAGACACGCCACGCAGACACGCCACACGGACACGCCACACGGACACGCCACATGGACACGCCGCACAGAGAATGTGGAGAGACACGCCACGCAGACACGCCACACGGGTACGCCACACGGACACGCCACACGGGCACGCCACACGGGCACGCCACACGGACACGCCGCACAGAGAATGTGGAGAGACACACCACACAGACACGCCACACGGACACGCAACACGGACACGCCACACGGACACTGTGCAGGGACACGCCACGTAGACACGCCACACGGACACGCTACACGGACACTGTGCAGGGACACGTTACTTCCTGGTAGGGTGACCACCTGCTAATAAGCCCAAGGGGGGACAAGGGGTATGTTTCTGAGGGACAATGGCGGTGCCCCCAACCCACGGGCAGATTCACTGATTTCTAGCACATACCACCTTAAATGACATCATATTCCCCGCCATGTTCGATTGAGCAGGGGCGATTCTAGGGTCAGAGCTTTAGGGGTGCTGAGCACCCAATGAGCCCCACTGCCACCACCAACTTTTCACACAAAAACAAAAATGTCTATTGAAAAATAACAATAATTTTAACATTGGTTCAACTTACTCAAAAAACCCGGGACGGGTGGTCACCCTACTTCCTGGTGAACCTGTGCACATATACAGTATGCACAATCAGGGCCATGTTGTGTGACCTTTCTGGTATCTGATGCCCATGAGGAGCTTATGGCAATGAGGTGTCATTTGGGAAACATTACGCGGTTTAGTCTGCAGTCTTCCTTAAGAGAAGGATAGAAATTTGATTTTTATTTAAAAAAGAATACTTCGATAAATGCAGAGGTGTTTATAGTGATCTAGTTCAGATTAAGTTAATGTGTGGGAAACATATGAAAATGCTCCAAATGTATTCAGCAGATATGTGCAGAGATTCATTTTTTATATATATATATATTTATTATAGTATACATAACATTTTAGAATTTAGAGATTCGTAGTACAGATGTACTTAATATAATGAATTGGTCAAGGACTTTCAAAAGCACAGAATACTTTTTCGCAGCGCGGAGATGTAGTTGCACTTGCAGAAAACAGAGACCCCTACTTTAATGAGTGAAGAAAAGTCCATGCATGAGTTGTAAGCGTTCCACATACCGGTAGTTGACAGACATTATTTATTGAAGACAGAAATGTTGAAGGCACACTTACTTGTTTTCAGACGTTTAATAAAATCAATGAATGCATCTCATCCAGTATTCAGAGCCACTGTAGCTAGGTCATTATGTTTTACCAACCGAACGCGTTGCTATGAGACTTGAGGACCAGAATCCGAACTGTCATTATGTGATTGCATCCACCCGCAATCTGTGATGTGCCAGGCTATTGCTCGCTGGGTTGGTGTTTAGATGGAAGCTAAGACATTAGAACGTCTCGGTCTAATGCAGGCTAGTTCTCTGGAAATAAATGAGCTTGCTTTAAATTCTCGTTTGCCGTTCCAGAATAAATTGTTATGGTATGTTGGAAATGTGAAGGGCCTAGATCTCCACAGAAGGAACATGTCTCATATCCATAATGTTTGCACTCCGAAATATATTACTTTCTGCTCTCTGCCGAATTGCTCCCCTACTTTATAACACTATGAATACATATAACGACATATTCTGTCGGTTTAACAAGTCTCTTTGCATGTCTATATATTGTATTTCTATGCGTAACTTTATGGAAACGTCTCTCACCTGAACTATTCTGATCGATTAAATGCAGAAATGTCTCAGGTTAAAAATCAAGAGACGACACAAATTTTAAAGTGAGGCCAGATCCATGGAATCGTAATGGAAATAGCCCTGCTTGGATCAAATGTTCTCATACTGCAGACCTTTCAGGCTTTAAGGCTATATGGTTCAGGAGGTTGTTCACCGTCAACTTTGTCAAGGGTTAACGTTATACAAGTGTGTGGATGCTGGTTAGCTGTGTATTTCTCTGCCAAAACATTGGTTATTGTTAACGTACACTCTTGTCATGTAGCAGCAATTTTAGTTTGTATTATTCTCAGTGTAAAAAAACGTTTATTTCATCAAATAAATTCGGTATTACAATAATGAACATTTGTGACTACACAAGCCGGTGCGAATCGCAATTGCATGCCTACCTAACTAGCTAGCTGCCCTACATTCAACAACAATTAATGCTAGTCTGCTAGTGCTAGCGCAGGCTAATTATTTAACCATGAAAACCTTAAAACCACAAACCATGAAAAGTGATAATTAAAAACCAGAACTATGTAAAAAAAATAATTAGCGGAAGTTTTTCTACCAACAGCTACACGAGATATGGCACAGCCAGGTCACAGAAAATAAGCACCCTCAACAAACAGAGGGAATTTCTCTGTTTGCGTGTAGTTGGTGAACACGATCTAAATGTGAAAAATCATCTGACACACGGTGCAAAAAAGCTTGAAATACACAAGCAACAAAATGAAGTACTTGGATGCTTAGCAATAATGGTACAAGACGGAATTATTAAAGAGGCGAGTGTAAGCAATTTACTGTAACATCTGGGGAGTCAAATGACAGATGGCTTTTGTGCTGAGTTTAATAGATTATGAGAGTATTATAACGGCATGGTGCATAAACGCTTTTGGGAATTCCAAGAAGCAGAGCAGTTAGATGCCACAGGAATAACTAAAACAAAAACCGGATGCTTCCAGTGATGTGGATTACAGGGTCAAGGGCACAATGGTGCATTCCTGCTGAGGCATTGGCATTCTAGAGTACAAGGAGAGTTAAGGAAGTGGCCAAGCATGCAATGTAATGCTCGTTATTGTAGACCATGTAAAGTCAGTTTCAGATGTAATGCACATTGTTGGTCTCTAGTTCTTGTAGACCATGTAAAGTCAGTTTCAGATGTAATGCACATTGTTGGTCTCTAGTTATTGTAGACCATGTAAAGTCAGTTTCAGATGTAATGCACATTGTTTGTCTCTAGTTCTTGTAGACCATGTAAAGTCAGTTTCAGATGTAATGCACATTGTTGGTCTCTAGTTCTTGTAGACCATGTAAAGTCAGTTTCAGGTGCTGCACGTTTTTTTCCTCACTGGAAAGGTAATATGTCTTCATGTGTGGTTCATATGTTCAACACAAGTGGCTTGAAGTGCAAAGGGAGATGTTTAAAGAGAACTCCAAAGGTTGCGTGACGCCAGGTGGGACAGCAGGTATGTAGCATGTATGTAGCAGTATGTAGCAGTATGTAGCAGTATGTAGCAGTATGTAGCATGTATGTAGCATGTATGTAGCATGTCTAAACTCAATGGATCGGTTGTCAGGGTGGTTGAGGATATTTCTGATGAGGATGGCCCCACTTATCGAGCTGTAGACGTTAGGTGGCTGCCAGCTCAAGTTGATTTGAATTTTATAGGGATTCTGTCACCTTTTAAGAATGTTCTTGGTAGCACAATATTTCTGTCGGACATTATATAGTCACCCAAACTAGATCTTTCAAAATGCGGTCGATCTCATTGAAGCGTGTAAACAGAATTTTCAAGAGTACCGTAGTGAAGCTGACTTCAATAACCTCTGGGATGGGATCATGAGGGTTTTGACAGACAGAAGCGGCCAGAGGCGAATAAGACAGCTAGCCAGAACACTGCAGGGTTGTGTTGTAAATGTTACGGTTGGACAGCACTATGAGATAGACAATAAAGATGCCTTTCAACATGTGTACCACCCAGTCATTGACTCCATGATTGGAGAGGTAGATAGGCGTCTCACAAAACACGACTGAACATGAAAGGGAACCAGGCACTTAATAACATCTCAAGCAGTACCTTTTTGGATGAGGACAGTATTGTCACCATAGCACAGGCTTATGACACATGTGAGCTCGGCTTCTCTACACTAAAAATTTTAATATAAAATCTGCGTTCAAAAGCTATAGACATGAATGAATTCATAAGACACAGAGCCCAGGCCTGAATCCAATTGAACATCTGAAGAGGGCTGTGCACAGGAAATGTTCTGCCAATCTGACAGATTTGGAGCGCTTTGCAAAGAAGAGTGGGCAAATATTGTCAAGTCAAGATGTGCCATGCTAATGGACTTCTACTCAAAAAGACTGAGTGCTGTAATAACATCAAAAGGTGCAGAAAACAAAGTATTAGTTTAAGGGTGTGCACATGTATGCAACCAGCTTATTGTAAGGTTTTTATTTTAAATTTTTCCCCATCAAAGATTTCATTTTTTTTTCTTCAATACAATTGTTTATGTTATAGGTCACATTAAAGTTGAAAAAAGTTCTGACATGATATATCTTTCTCTAATTGTTATGGTGTGTAGACTTTTTACATCCACTGTAAAGCCTACGATAGCCTACCCTATTTTAAATTGAAGACAATCACAGAGTCAGATCAACGCTGAATTTGTGTTGCCTTTAGATCACGTATGCCTGATGACTCATTTGTATTTCACTCGATGCAAAGAGTCCCACGACAGTGATACAGATGGAACGCTTCACCTGGTTAAACTTGATGAACCCTTCACGCTGATGATGGCCCACATTAAAATGAAAATATAGAAGAAAACAAATCTTGAAACAATAGAGTAAACAGTGTGTAGGCAGACGCTACTAAATGTCAGGATTATTTACTCAGCTGAAGCTGTTATGAGCCGAAGCCTTTATCAAATATTCCCAACTCTTTGCAAAGTTCTACTGTATTGGGTGTTACTTATTAGGGCTGCCATAGCCTAGCAATTCCAATGGTGAAACCACAGTGAGAGAGTTGTGTGTTCTTGTGCACTTGGGTGTGTTGGAGAGAGAAGGCACAATACGTGTTTCTGTGCAATGCAGGGAGTGCCTTTTCTATTGCAAGCACAGCGGACTGCAGAGATCAAAGCCAGAGTTTATGCTTTGCTCAAATTAAGTTTTAAATATGTGAACGAGAAGTCAACAGCCAGTTGCAGTAGAAGGGCTTTGATGATCTCAAACGTCCAAGTCCCAGATATAATGAGTTGTATGGAAACTTGCTGTCCGTGGGTGAGGGGCCTGACACCTCTGGACAGTTCAAGGGTTTTGTTTATGGCACATCTCACTGGCAGAGGCAATAAAGAAGGAAAAAGCCTTTTCCCAGCAGACATGACAAGCATCAAGACACCAGGCTGTTGACCACATGTGGCCTGGCAGAGCCAAGCAAATTATGAAAGCAGAAATCAAAGCAAAGCAGACACAATAACAAAACCAAAATGTCTCAGCAAGAACAAACATTAACTTAAAAAGAGGAGAAGACGCTGCTGCGTTGCCAGCCATGTTCAATATGGCGTGACAATTACACAGAGGGAGCTAACGTTACGTTCCACGCGGTCTGACAGGACCATCCAGGAGGTAAGATGAAATGTCTCCTTATTAACGTCCAAATGTGGAAGAAATGACCTGTTCCAGTCTTCTACATCTCCCCCGGAAAGTTGGAACATTGGCCTGTCATCCGCCCATGAAGCGGGCGATAGTGTTCAGATATGGCTGCCACATTAATACGGTATCAGGTGAAAGAGCTTTAAGTTGGCTTATTGCCTGTCCCACTGTTATACTGAATCACTGCTCTTAGATCAGAGACATAATTATGATAAATACAATAATTATGACATCACAGACAATAACAGCCGTTGCAGGCCAAATTGCATGTCCCCTGTAGCGCACTAGTTTTTACGTTTCGACAATGTAGCATTTAAGGTAAAGGGAGCAAGTTGAGCCTTGTCTTGAATGTGTGTACGTGCTTGGGACCTGAGATTGGCAGTTGCTCTTATAGGTCCCCCACAGACTCTTACAGGTCAAGCCAGTTAAAAGTGTTTATCGATAAAATTTGACATTTTGTTGGACTTTCTAAAATGTCACGGTTGAACATTAGCCGGCATCAGGGAGGAGTGGGAACCCCTCAGTGTGTGAAATCCACCATGGATGAGTACGTTACAATAAGTTACAGGCACATCTGTATCTCTTCCTATGTAAATAACGTCTAAAATGGATGAGGTGGATGAATGGATGAGGTGGATGAATGGATGAGGTGGATGAATGGATGAGGTGGATGAATGGATGAGGTGGATGAATGGATGAGGTTCATGAATGTATGTGGTGGATGAATGGATGAGGTGGATGAATGGATGAGGTGGATGAATGGATGAGGTGGATGAATGGATGAGGTTGATGAATGGATGAGGTGGATGAATGGATGAGGTGGATGAATGGATGAGGTTGATGAATGGATGAGTTGGATGAATGGATGAGGTTGATGAATGGATGAGGTGGATGAATGGATGAGGTTGATGAATGGATGAAGTGGATGAATGGATGAGGTGGATGAATGGATGAGGTTCATGAATGGATGAGGTGGATGAATGGATGAGGTGGATGAATGGATGAAGTGGATGAATGGATGAGGTTGATGAATGGATAAAGTGGAGGAATCGATGAGGTGGATGAATGGATGAAGTGGATGAATGGATGAGGTTGATGAATGGATGAGGTGGATGAATCGATGAGGTGGATGAATGGATGAGGCGCTTTTGGGGTGACAACAATTATAATAATGAACTTATCGATTTGTTCTCTTCCAGAAATACTTCACCTCGGCCATGAATGAAGAAATGGTGTCTTGACCTTTTTCTCCCCCATGGGTAAGAATGCCAGGTAGAATTCTGATGGGTTCTGGGTAATTGTCTTAGTGGAAATGTTTTGAGAGCCTCAGAGAGACTGTGTTCTCCACCCTTACAACAGTCATGTACTCTACATGGACCTTTTGTAATGCTAAACAGACAACCAGCCTCCCCAAAAAACATTAAAGAAATTAAAGACTGCAAAAACTCTGAATCTTAACGTACCCCTTAAATCAAAGGACAACGGACCACCTCAAAGGACTTGAAGAGAAATTATAGACATATTTTGGTAATTTCGCAGACACTTAACCACAACTTAACCACCACCCCACCACACCACCACCCCACCACAACCACCATCACCACCACACCACCACAACCACCATCACCACCCGGTAGCCAGCTGGCTCTTACACAGTCAACACATTTCAACATGGAAACCGAGTTCCACTCAAACACTAGATGCCCTCCTCCATGTTCTACTAAGCACCACCTGTCCTAGTGACCATCTGCTTTCCAAACTGCTGTTGCCGTGGACAACTGCTATTCTCTCCATTTGACTTCCAAGTGTCATGCTGGTTCTCATCGAGGTTTGTGCCCGTCGGAATTGAGTTGTGATTTGCCCTTTATGTCTAATTTAGTTCTTGACTTTTGATTTAATTTAAATTCGAACAGAATTTCAAATGAAAGCCACAACACCTGATATGAAAGAAAGATTTCATGCTTGTTAAAGACATATGGTGAAGTGATGAAAAAATATATCCAGATCATTGCTGCCTTACCAGAAAAATAGATAAAAAAACAATACATGATTTAAATACCCTGTGTGCCACCTAATAAAACCCTGTCCCCCACATCCACGCCCTGTCCCCCACATCCACCCCCTGTCCCCCACATCCACCCCTGTCCTCCACATCCACCCCCTGTCTCCCACATCCACGCCGTGTCTCCCACATCCACCCCCTGTCTCCCACAGCCACCCCCTGTCCCCCACATCCACCCCTGTCCTCCACATCCACCCCCTGTCCCCCACATCCACCCCCTGTCTCCCACATCCACCCCCTGTCCCCCACATCCACCCCCTGTCCTCCACATCCACGCCCTGTCTCCCACATCCACCCCCTGTCTCCCACATCCACCCCCTGTCCCCCACATCCACCCCTGTCCTCCACATCCACCCCCTGTCCTCCACATCCACCCCCTGTCCCCCACATCCACACCCTGTCTCCCACATCCACCCCCTGTCCCCCACATCCACCCCCTGTCCTCCACATCCACCCCTGTCCCCCACATCCACCCCCTGTCCCCCACATCCACCCCCTGTCTCCCAGATCCACCCCCTGTCCCCCACATCCACCCAGAACTGTTCCCAATATCCACCCCAAACTTGGTGTGTAGCCAGTGGTGATCAGTGCTATTTATAACCACTTAAGGTCAATAACACACTCAAAGTGCCCCTGGATCAACAGACATTATGAACTCATTTATCATAATTGCCTGACCCGAGAAAGTAACCGCATGGATGTAAAACCAGCAGATGGTATGTAGTGCGTCATTTCCTCCCACGTTCCTGACCAAATTTAATAAAGTATGTGTCCTCTCAGTCAGGGGTTATTGGCCAAACAGGTCTTCCTGATATGTATCCCAGACCGGGAACATACTTACTACAACTAAACAATTATCTGAATAGGAAACAGGAAGTTAAAGCATGAAAAGCAGTGCACTGTGATGAAACAAGATGTGAGTTTGTTTAGAAAAAAATGAAGACTGTCATATTCTAGGTACATAGTAAGAAATGAAGACTGTCATATTCTAGGTACATAGTAAGAAATAAAGACTGTCATATTCTAGGTACATAGTAAGACCTGTCTGCAATGATTTTGTATCAGATGTTTCTAGGATCCTTTCACCTGTTGGTGGATGCAGATGAGGAGGGGAATCTCTTTGCTAGATTGACAGTTTATGATATCCCCTACAGTCTTCTTGGTTTAACTGGATCTATGTGAGCGGCCAAACCTCCTCCAGTAGCTCCCGCATTAACCGAGCAGCGGTCAATGAACTCAATAAAGCAAATGGAGGTGGGGTATATAGCCAATAATCCTCTGGCTTTCAGACAATTAGTAGTTAGGATTCAAACCCGCCGGTTAATAGTAAAGCACTCTGGGTAAGTCCCCTATGGCATCCTGTTTCATATAGGAGGTTCTCTGCTTCTAACATCTGACCGAAACCTGTTGTATTTTCAATGACATGGTGTTGATCGACATCTTGCAGTGCCTTAACCCCCATTTGGCACTGAAAAAACAGCCACTTTAATCCGACGTCTTTACCAACCCGTCCCTCCAGCTCCCAGATAATACTTCCCACATACAACACTGCTTGACTGTCACCTTGCAATCAGATGCTGGCAGTGTGCGTGCATTTCCTGTTGAGCCATCATTTTCGAGATCTGAACATACCCCTGCCTGTGTGTGTTCCCGCTGCCCCGGCATGTTCCCGCTGCCCCGGCATGTTCCCGCTGCCCTTGTGTGTTCCCGCTGCCCTTGTGTGTTCCCGCTGCCCTTGTGTGTACCCGCTGCTCCGGTGTGTGTTCCCGCTGCCCCGGCGTGTTCCCGCTGCCCTTGTGTGTTCCCGCTGCCCTTGTGTGTTCCCGCTGCCCTTGTGTGTTCCCGCTGTGGCATCTTGTCATTCCAGAGAGTCCAGTGAGGATTAGATGAGGAGTAACGCGAAAGTTGAAACACTGATTTATTTTCCCTCTAGCTACCTGTGACGACAGCCATTCATCAGAAGTTGGAGAGGGAGAGTTAAATGGAAAGAAGATGGAGAGAAGGAAGAGGTGGGTGAGTAGGGAGAGGTGGAAGAGGAGGGAGATGTGAGAGAGGAGGGAGAGGAAGAAGAGGAGGGAGAGGAAGAAGAGGAGGGAGAAGAGGAAGAGGCGGAAGATAAGGAATATGTGGGAGAGGAGGAAGAGGAGTGGGGGGGAGCTGGGAGAGAAGGAGTGTTACCTCCCTGGCTTGCCAGCAGGAGCCACAGCTGGACCAGAGATAAGCTCACTGATGTCAGAAGGATTAGACTCAGCTGCTCCAACGCCCGCCAGTGGAGATGAGTGTCGGGGAGGAGTAGGGTGTGGGGGGGTATTAGGGTGGGGGGCGGTGTGAGTGGAGCAGTGAGGGAGTGGGGGAGTTGAGTGGAGCAATGAGGGAGTGGGGGGTTGAGTGGAGCAGTGAGGGAGTGGGGGGGGTTGAGTGGAGCAGCGAGGAGAGCAGAGGAGAAGAAAAGAGGCAGCATGTGTTGTCATTACCGTTGTGGCCAGAGGTTGTTTTCACAGGAATGTAAGAGTCTGATCAACGAATAAGGGAAACGGTTGGTTGCAGGCGTTACTACTTTAAAGGAAACACAACAAATGACAATTACAAATGTGTACTGGGACGAGGGATGGCTCGTCTGATCTTCTACTCAGAGACATTGTCTGTGGTTTTCCACAGTTGATGAAGTTTATTGTATGTAGTTGAGAAACCAGAAGGGCACACTTCTAACACATTTTCACTGCTGGAAAAAGTCTATACCTCACCTGCTTTATACCACAATCCCATCAGAGTTCTTGTTAGAGCGACAAGACAAATAATCCACATTGGGGCGAAGACATAGCTGAATATATTATTCAAACAGATGCTTGGACTGGTCAGAGTGCTAGGAGCTGTCTGGGTGTGTGCTTGTCAGGGGAGGAAGAGAAGCATCAGACTCAAGAAATAATCTGAAAAGAATAACAAAATCCTGCAGATTACAAAGGTGAATTATCTGGAACTTGCATATGTGGCTAAACCTGTGAACTCACCTTTCACCCGTCCACACGATAGTGCCCTTTGCCCGTCTTCTCCATAGTGCCAAATGCCCGTCCACTCCATAGTGCCCTTTGCTCATCCACTCCATAGTGCCCTTTGCTCGTCCACTCCATAGTGCCCTTTGCTCATCCACTCCATAGTGCCCTTTGCTCGTCCACTCCATAGTGCCCTTTGCTCGCCCACTCCATAGTGCCCTTTGCTCGTCCACTCCACAGCGCATATTACTACACAAGCAGGTGAACATGTACAATTGCTTTAATTAGATTTCACGAGTTCACACTTACATACTATTTGAGGGATAGGTTTAATGCGTATTTGGCGTGCTGTCCGGAGGGAGGGCTCCGGGCTCGGAATTCGACCCGAACCCAGAGTACCCCCCCGCATGTAAGTGGTTAGGACTAGAGTTTGAGCGGAGAAGGGGTGGTGGGGGGATGCTGCGAACTGTCAGCGGATCGAGGTAAGACTGCTGAGTCTATATGTACCCTCTAGCCGTTGATTGCTGAGTGCTTCCACATGTAATTAATTAGCTGGAAGTCCTCCTCCCGAACTTATTAATGTTGTTGTTAATAAACCTCATTAAGGTGCACCAAAACAGGTGCAAATAATTCGAGTTGAAACTAGGTCTCGGTTGGTCAAGATCAGAAGATCTCCCCAAGATCCTCAGAGGACAGATTACTGATGCACCTGATTCTGGGAGGGGTTTCAAAGACATTCCTCAGAATGATGGATCATCTCCAAATTGAGAACAACCACTGGCAATAAAGGTTGTCCCACCAAATCTAGACCAGGATCTGACCAAAAAATGCTCTGGCCTAATTGTCATCTTGTAAGGCTGTCTCTAGCCCGCTTCACATATACAAATGCAACACAACAAACTGGGACAGGACAGACCCTATAGTCTCGTGGCACAAGTTATTGCAGGATAAAACTAGAACGAGTCATGTTCTGTATAAGCATATTTCTGGTAATTTGTTAACTTAGTCGACAAGATCTGTTCTGTTCCCTATCTAGGATTCTAGAAACTTTTACATCAAGGATGAAAGAGCATTTGCAACATCATGTTAATTAATTAATTTGATATTTTTACTTTGACTTAACACAATTTTACACTTAATGCGGACTTGTAATTCAAATGAGATGTGTTTAGTGTTTGCTTCAATACATCTTATTTTTACCAGGAATTAAAGGCGTTTTTATGATTATATGCAAAAAAAACACTGGAAACATTTTTTATTTTGAGCCCATATAACAACACTCCCTGTCCCTCAGGGGACAAATATATACCCATATTTCCACGGGTAGAACATATTTGTGTGTCAGTGTTAGGCAGACTGACAGACAGACAGACAGGCAGACTGACTGACTGACTGACTGACTGACTGACAGACTGACTGACAGTTGTAGGCCTATCATTATATTCAAGTTGAATATAATGATTGAGAAACATACAGTGGAGAAGCTCTCAATATTCTAGGTTTTCAGTCTACCACTGTCTTGTTTACGTGCTGAAATAAATCCACCGCCCAGGGGGAGGTCCTATGCACTCTCGATCATATTGTCTGTAGATACTTTATTCATGTATTATAAATTAAGTCTATGGAACAACATACAATTTATTGATTTATTGTTGGACTCAAGGAATTTTCTCAGCCCCTCCAGGCTGCCCTAGGACATTGGGTTGTGTTATAGTGAAACTGTGTGTGCGTGTGTGTGTGCGTGTGTGCGTGTGTGTGTGCGTGTGTGCGTGCGCCTACGTGTGTGCGTGTGTGCGCGTGCGTGCGTGTGTGTGTGTGTGCGTGCGTGCGTGTGAATCAAAGAGTAACAGAAAGTGCCCGTGTATGCCTCACATGACTGAATTGATAGCTAATTGAGCTGCCTCCCCTTGACAGACAGGTTATTACCCCAGAGAGCATGTGCGGCGCTCTCACATCATGTTCTCTAGACCAGTGACACTTCGGATTAAACTGGAGGGTGAAGCAGCGTACCATCTAGTCTCAGCTCTGGGTTCTGGTAGAGCGCATGGCGCACAGATTCAGCTGCCTCAGACGGACTATAATAAAACCCAATTGGACAGACCGGACAACACGTCTGTGGTCGCTATATAAGGCAACTGCTGGGCTGTGGGAATTGAACACAATTCCAACATAATGACAACGGCAACAGACATGGGGTCCACGAAAATCACACCCGAGATCCTAAAGGAGATGTTACAGTATTATAACTTGACGCGCCAGGAGTTTATTGACTCGTATAATATCCAGCCGCTGGTCTACATCCCCGAGCTGCCGGCTGGTGCCAAGACCATCTTTGTGATTATGTACGCCATCATCTTTGTTCTGGCTTTGGTTGGGAACAGTTTGGTTGTCTATATAGTGGTGCGTAAGAGGTCCATGCAGACGGCCACTAATATCTTCATCTGTTCTCTGGCGGTGAGCGACCTGCTCATCACTTTCTTCTGCATCCCGTTCACCTTGTTGCAGAACATCTCGTCTGAATGGCTGGGAGGTGAGTTCCATCACAATTAAAGCTGTCTACCTTTACGTCTGTTATGTTATCATCAACTAACTTTTTTTGCATGCATTTTTTGTTTAAGTTAATTATTTTTGCGTCGTATATTGTTTTCCATGCAAAGGTGCCCCAAAAGCCTTTAAATTAATGCGTATGTGAGATTGCATTTAGACATTGTCATTGACATTTTAGAAACATAAGCTACATATATTCGTCATGATTATTTTTTCCTAATTCTAATGATTGTCAGGCAGGTAGGCTAATGACGAACAAGGTGCCAGTTTGTGTTAGTTCCTGGTGTAATTATGTTGGTGTTTATATATTTTATTCTCCTTTACTGAAAGGTTTTTATCCGATATGAGGGTTTTTACAAATTGCCCTAAGATGCTTCACAGGACCTGGATCACGAGGGTCACTGAACCCATCACCCAAAATGAAAAGAAACGCATTATTTGACTTTTACACCATGAGACTGTTTAGATGGCTGAAATATTCATATTTTAAGGAAGAACATCACTTAACATATTACAATCGGTTTGAGATTTATGGCTCACGTTTCTGTCACTGTTGCTTAATTGGTGCGAATAAGTCGTATTTGAGATTAATTTGCAATACATGTGTAATAAAGTCAACAGACAAGATCATGATGCTCCGTTATTTAACTGGGTGACATAATGAGAGGCAGTTTGATATTATTGACAACCATATGATTGTGCTTATTGCATGAGCCCATTGGACTCTGGTTAAATGAGCAGCACTATAAACGATGGTTTGGAAACACATAGTTGTACCCTTAAAAATATAGAACATATTAGGTGGTGAATTAATTGACACTATTCGTGAATTAAATTATTCACATATAGGCACATGGATATAGACATCTGTGCATCCTGGACTATTAGAGCTTAGTAAACATAGTTCAACAGTTTCCCATTTTCAGCTAAGACACCTAGACTCAGTGTCAAGCTCAATGGGAATTACACTTGGAAAATTAGAATGGAACATTTTCATGGGATGTCTCTATTATCCCATACCACCCATAATATGTGACTGGGAAACTGTCTGTTTTGTGTGTGTTTTTTTAGGGTGACATGGGAGCAAGGGAGGCTAGGGGACACAGGGGCAGGGAGACAGGAAGGCAGGGAGACATGGGGGCAGGGAGACAAGGGGACACAGGGGCAGGGAGACAGGAAGGCAGGGAGACATGGGGGCAGGGAGACAAGGGGACACAGGGGCAGGGTGACAGGGAGACAAGGGGATACAGGGGCAGTGTGACAGGGAGACAAGGGGACACAGGGGCAGTGTGACAGGGAGACAAGGGGACACAGGGGCAGTGTGACAGGGAGACAAGGGGACACAGGGGCAGTGTGACAGGGAGACAAGGGGACACAGGGGCAGGGCGACAGCGAGATATGGGGACAGGGAGACAGGAAGGCATAGAGACATGGGGGACCGGAAGATTGGGGGACAGGGGGCAGGGGGACAGTTCTTTTCACATACACATTTTGTAGTCAGAATGGTTAGAGCTATATGCCCTTCCATTGGTCAATGACACATCTTTGAAAAGCAGAGAGTTGCTGTCACAGACATTTCGCTCCAGGACCCTAAAAACATCTGAGGAACTAAAGTAAGTGCCATGTCTAGTAAGGCTCTGCCAGGGTCAAGCACGAGTTAGAGTGAATAATATCATTTTTAATGGGACTATTTTAGTTGTAGCCCTAGGTATATTTACTTGAAACCACACAGAGCCATAACGATTGAAATAAGGAAGGACATAGTTGCATTTGAACTCACATTTACATATGTGCATTACATTTACATGTAGGCCATGCCCACTTTCATAGAACTTCTGAAACCTTACCTTCCTCATTGTGAACTCATTCTTAAAAGTTGTATTCGTTCTGTCATTCTTCAATGCAATGATATTCCAACAGCAACTTAGCGGAGTTGGATTTAGTCAGCCACCACTCAGATATCTGGGTGTTCCACCTAGCTATCTTAACATGTATGCACTAACCAATGAAGGATACACCCTTCAGCTGGAGAGACATTTCAGACAGATTACCTTTAATGAGTCCATTATATATTTGGAATTTTTTATTTGGTAACTACAAAGTGAGTGTTTTTGAGACAGGAACACCTAACATCTCTTTCTTTTAACGTAGGCGTTCTCGTCTGCAAGGCCATCCCATTTGTCCAGACCACGGCCATAGTCACTGGGATCCTGACGATGACCTGCATCGCCATGGAGAGGTACCATGGAATTGTATTCCCCTTGAAAACGAGGAGGCAGTACACGTCAAAAAGAGCATACAAGCTGCTGGGTATGCATGCAAAACACACACATACTCCTTATGAGTTGGTTGGTGGGGGAAGAGGAGAGTGAGGTAGAGGAGAGTGAGGTAGAGGAGAGTGAGATAGAGAAGAGTGAGGTAGAGGAAAGAGAGGTAGAGGAGAGCGAGGTGGAGGAGAGTGAGGTAGAGGAGAGTGAGGTAGAGGAGAGTGGAGATTGAGGTAGAAGAGAGTGAGGTAGAGGAGAGTGAGGTAGAGGAGAGTGAGGTAGAGGAGAGTGGAGATTGAGGTAGAGGAGAGTGAGGTAGAGGAGAGTGGGGTAGAGGAGAGTGAGGTAGAGGAGCGTGAGGTAGAGGAGAGTGAGGTACAGGAGTGTGAGGTACAGGAGTGTGAGGTACAGGATAGACAGGTACAGGAGTGTGAGGTAGATGAGAGTGAGGTAGTGAGAGTGAGGCAGAGAAGAGTGAGGTAGAGGAGAGTGAGGTAGAGAAGGGTGAGGTAGAGGATAGTGGAGAGAGGAGAGTGAGGTAGAGGATAGTGGAGAGAGGAGAGTGAGGTAGAGGATAGTGGAGAGAGGAGAGTGAGGTAGAGGAGAGAGGAGAGTGGGGTAGTGAGAGTGAGTTAGAGGAGAGTGAGGTAGGGGAGAGTGAGGTAGGGGAGAGTGAGGTAGAGAATAGTGAGGTAGAGGAGAGTGAGGTAGATGAGAGTGGAGATTGAGGTAGAAGAGAGTGAGGTAGAGGAGAGTGAGGTAGAGGAGAGTGAGGTAGAGGAGAGTGAGGTAGAGGAGAGTGGAGATTGAGGTAGAGGAGAGCGAGGTAGAGGAGAGCGAGGTAGAGGAGAGTGGAGATTGAGGTAGAGGAGAGTGAGGTAGAGAAGGGTGAGGTAGAGGATAGTGGAGAGAGGAGAGTGAGGTAGAGGATAGTGGAGAGAGGAGAGTGGGGTAGAGGAGAGTGAGGTAGAGGAGAGTGAGGTAGAGGATAGTGGAGAGAGGAGAGTGAGGTAGAGGAGAGTGGAGAGAGGAGAGTGAGGTAGAGGAGAGTGAGGTAGAGGATAGTGGAGAGAGAGGTAGAGGAGAGTGAGGTAGAGGAGAGTGAGGTAGAGGAGAGAGGAGAGTGGGGTAGAGGAGAGTGAGGTAGAGGATAGTGGAGAGAGGAGAGTGAGGAAGAGGAGAAAGGTGTGTGAGAATAAAGTGGGACAGATGATACAAAATGTTTCCACCGTAGATGCAGACATTGTGAGAGAGTTTCTTAAGTCACAGCTTACATACAGTATACACGTGTAGAAGTAGCTGTACTCTCCATTAAGTCACAGCTTACATACTGTATACACATGTAAAAGTTAGCTCTACTCTCCATTAAATCACAGCATACATACTGTATACACATGTAGAAGTTAGCTCTACTCTCCATTAAGTCACAGCTTACATACTGTATACACGTGTAGAAGTTAGCTCTACTCTCCATTAAGTTATTATTGAATGTTAGATGCTGCTTTTAGAAAGACGTGGTGGTCGTTAGAAATGGCAACATATACCTTGTGCTGCTCAAAGTAGTGTTTGAAATAGTGGAAATGGTGGCATTTAGGAAGAAGACAAGATAATTATGGGCTGAAACCCATTATCAGGGAATGCATTTTTACAGTATTTGCTTTCTAAAATATACTGGTCTGACAATAACAGGGGTTCTCCTCTCAAATGCCTTAATGCAAAAGTTGTTATATTTAATAACGTCAAAGAAAAGTGAATGCAAGTCCCAACAGGCTCATCCACCACGTTCATCCAACACGCTTCTCCACCACGTTCATCCAACACACTCATCCACCACGCTTCTCCAACACGCTTCTCCACCACGCTCATCCAACACGCTCATCAACCACGTTCATCCAACACGTTCATCCATCACGCTTCTCCACCACGTTTATCCACCACGTTTATCAACCACATTCATCCAACACGCTCATCCAACACGTTGAGGAGTGCTATGCTGACAGGAGTTGAACAGCGCCTGACCTATTAGATGTGGTTTCAGGCGTTGACACACTTATCATCTCGTCTTGGGTTAGGACTTGTGTGGAGTGCCTCTGTGGTGGTGGGATCCCCGATGCTGTTCGTCCAGCAGCTGGAGGTACGTCAACCGAGCACCACAGTCAATCAATCAATCAAATGTATTATAATAAGCCCTCTTTGCTAGTTATCACAAGGTTCTTTTACAAATACCCAGCCAGAAGAAACCTAGAGAGGAACCAGGCACTAAGGGGTGGTCTGTTCTCTTCTGGCTGCGCTGAGTAAACTTTTGCTTACTTGCAATACACATATCAGCATCTACACCACATTCCAAATTATTATGCAAATTATATTTTACACTGATTTTCCTAAAAGGTTTATGCAAATGACTGTCAGTATTATTTTCAAGTCACCGACCGTTAGAATATAAGTCTTCTTTGAATGAACCACCCAATGAAAACAGGATTTCTTTCAAAAATAAAAAACTGCACTGTTCCAAATCATTATGCACGACAGAGTTTATAAACATTTTATAGGTTGTAAAGAACTGAAAATTGTCATTTGTTGGTCATTTGTTGAATTTGCAGCATTAGGAGGTCATATTTACTGAAAAAACAAAAGCTACAGGGAAAGTTGCATGTTAACATAGAACCTTCTTTAATATCACTTTCACAATTCTTGCCTCTATTGAAATTGTGAGTTTATGGAGAGTTTCTGCTTGAATTTCTTTGCAGTATGTCAGAACAGCCTCCCAGAGCTGCTGTATTGATGTGAACTGCCTCCCGTCCTCATTGATCTTTTGTTTGAGGATGCTCCAAATGTTCTCAATAGGGTTAAAGTCAGGGGAGGATGGAGGCCACACCTTGAGTTTCTCTCCTTTTATGCCCATAGCAGCCAATGACGCATGAGATGGTGCATAGTCATGAATGAAGATGAATTCGCTACGGAAGGCACAAAAAGGTGATATCAAAGAATGGCTCCTATGTGAACATGTAATTTTCCCTGATAAGATGTGTCTGATTGAAATAGCTTTTGTTTTCAGTAAATATGACCCCCTAGTGCTGCAAAATGAACAAATGATCAACAAATGACCATTTTCAGTTTATTACAACCTATAATTTTTTTATCTCTGTTGTGCATAATAATTTGGAACAGTGCGTTTTGCAAGTTTTCACCACACTAGTGTACACATATCTAAGAGGTCAACCAGAGTGACCAAGTCAGAAGTTCTCCACGTAAAACCCTGAAACCTATTTCCCGCCTGTTTCCAGGTGAAGTATGACTTCCTGTACGACCACCACCACGTGTGTTGCCAGGAACGTTGGCGTTCCCTGACCCACAGAAAGGTGTACACCACCTTCATCATGGTGGCCCTCTTCCTGATCCCGATGGTGGCCATGATGTTCCTTTACACGGGTATTGGGATAGAGCTGTGGATCAGGAAGAGAGTCGGAGACTCCTCAGTCCTCAGTACCATGAACCACAGAGAAGTCAACAAAATATCCAGGTGCTGTACAGAGACCCATGTCTTTACAAATTAATTTGATGCATGAATTGTGCTACGTCCAATAACTGATTTAAATGTGGTGGGGGACTAATCTGTTGGCACAAGGAATAGTCTGGAGTTATTAGCATTACAGCCAGAGAAAACACTTGTAAAAGACTTTGAATGTGTGTTGAAATGTATCAGAGCTGTGCTCGAGACCACCTAAAGCGAGACCGAGACGAGACCGAGACCGAAGGGGGCCGAGACCGAGACGAGACCAAGACCGAAGGGGGCCGAGACCGAGACGAGACCAAGACCGAAGGTGGCCGAGACCGAGACGAGACCGATACCAAAGGGGGCCGAGACCGAGACCAGTCATATCAACACTAAATAATATGACATGTTTTTGGTCCAATGACCAATGTAAAAAAAACACTTGACCAACAGCATCAGATCATCTACTGTGTTGTCATCCTGAATTAAATGAATTTTATTAAAAGAGTATGTAGGCCTATTTATTGTCTTATGTAAACATAAAATACGAAAATAAAACCATGATTTTAAAATGCACAGGCTATGATATTAAAATTTCCAAAAATCGAATAAATGAAAATCCATCAAGCTGTATGTCCTATGTTGATGTAGTAAATGCTAACACATTTTAGATCACAAGCGACTTGCAATCAAATGATTTGCGCATGATTGGCCGATAAACAAATCTATTTATAATTATTTATCCGTCCACAGGCACGCAGCTTCAGTTGTTTGTCTGCTTGAGCAGGACACGCAAACGAACCGGTTGCACTGCGCACAGTGTTCATTATTGTTACGAGTGCACATGAGACAGCAGCAAACTAACCCGGTTGAACTGCGCACAGTGTTCATATAGATCAGACCAAAACCCTTCCAGTTTAATAAAGATCGGACCAAAACGGGTTCAGTTTCATATAGATCGGACCATAACCGTTCCAGTTTTATGCTCTTTCTGCGGTATGCCCCCCGGACTTATGTATGTCCCACGTCCTTCTGTGTGCATGAGTAATTTCATTTATCGCCCATTTGTAGTTAGCCTATTAATAATTATTGTTTATATTCGTTTAATTTCGATACAAAACAATATTTTGTTGAAGTCTCTTGTAGGCTATATGAATACACTGTGGTTCATTCGTTATTAATTATTGAGTGCAATAGGCGCATGACACATGAATGGGGCTGTATGTATTTGGCGGAATTCGTTCTGTTTATTTAGTGAAACATGTTTCTTTATAAACGTACCTCTTTTTTTGAAGTTCAACCAAGCCAATCAGACTATTGTCTATATGTGTTCTCGTAATATTTGTCTGTGTATCGCCCATTCAACCATTGCCATCATAGGCTCAGTGAAGTGTGATCGGTGTCTGGGTACCGCAATTAGGGTACCAACGCCCAGCGGCGTGGGATTTTGGCGACAGGAAGGCAGTTTAGGTATCAAAAAACATGTAAATAGTAGTTTTATATATTGTTCGGTTTGTGATTTTGCAATTCTGAAAACGGGACAAGGTAAAATGCACGTATTTAGGAAAAGTCATGGAAGGACGTCGGCTGTAGCTTTTCAACATTATGTATGTATTTTAATTACTAACCGCTGTGTGTTTTCGGACAAATTATTTATTTGTGCTCAATGTACTGAATATAGGCAAAACGAATATATTGGCAGATTGTGCAGACATGATCGAGCATTTGTTTAAGATTGAAGTATTTACGTGAATGGGTGCACGCTCTAGCGACGCTGGGGGTGGGCTTTTCTTCAAAAGTAGATAGCCATTGGCGGGATAAGCCACATCAGAAAAAAACAGTCTGACTCTGGACGAAATACAGCCAATGGAAATACAGCCTCTACATGTCATACTTAAATATTTTTCTAGAAAAAATTGTGGGCGATAATTTCTACGCTGGTCTCGGCTGGTCTCGGAAGAATTTACGAGTCCTTACTGTCCGAGACCGAGTCGAGACCGAGTCCAAATGTAACCGAGACCGAGACGAGACCGAGACCTTAAAAAAGTGGTCTCGAGACCGGTCTCGAGACCGAGACCGGTCTCGAGTACTACAGCTCTGAAATGTATTACATGTGAAGACATGCATTTAAGTATTGGTAAACAAAAATCAACTCGGCTTGAGAAGGATGATGTTGGGACATATTTTTACAGGAAGAAGAAGCGAGCAGTGAAAATGATGATTACCGTTGTGTTGCTTTTCACAATTTGCTGGGCACCATTTCACACAGTCCACATGCTGTTTGAATACAGTAAGTCCACTACTACAGCACTATACTACCTGAAAAACATAAAAAACAAGGATTTAAAGCAAAAACAATCATAATCACATAGAATCACAATCATTCATTTTGCAGCAACTTGCAAGTCCACATTTTTAATTCAGCATAAGTTATCATTTATAAATCGTTTACTTTATCCAAATATATACATTTTTGAAAAACTCTCCTTTCGTCACTACTAGAAAACCTGGAGAACTATGACGAGGTGACAGTGAACATGATCATTGCGATCGTCCAAGCAATTGGCTTCTCCAACTCTTTTAACAACCCCATCGTCTACGCCTTCATGAACGAGAACTTCAAGAAGAGCTGTGTGGCTACCCTGTCCAACTGCCTCAGGAAGCCCTCCATCCACCAGGGCGGCGCCGTGGAGGTGGTCGAACAACAGTCCGTGCGGTTTATTAGACCTCTGAAGAGGGAGCCCTTCGCAGAGACCACTGGCGGAGCTGGTACTGGAGGCCTGGGGCAGGGTGAGCCGGGGAACGGAGAGTCGTCGTCGGCCATCGCAGGAGAGAATTTAACGGTGAACTCAGAGCTTCCTGCGAGCCATGTCGATCTGTTGACGTAGTCTCTTGTTGCCACCGGTAATATAAAATGGGAAGCACCACAAGCAATGGTTGCCAAATGTACTTTTGAAAATGCCTTTCAAACATTAAACAATCATTATCTACGGAAATTGATTTGTTATGTCACAAATGTAATTACTCACCTTTTGCCTTTCAGGACCTCAGAAGAAACCAATCCATGTGGAAAAGGTATTTCTCAGTGTTGAAAAAGTTACATCACAAATAAACATAGTCGTCGACTTTGTTTTAAGTGTGTTACCCTATTTTCTTACTCTGTTCCACACAGTTGACCAGAACTCTGACAGTGGAAACACACGAGTCCTTTTACGTCTGGCCGTGACAGTAACTGGACACAGTGGATCATGAATGTCTCATCAATCGACTAAATAACTTGCCCGGGTTCTCTGTCACGCGTCACGTCTGTCTGAGGGGCTCTGTTCCATGTCCGTTCCTGTTCTGACTACACCCGACAACACTTGGGATGTTCATCCAAGGACTTGGACATTTCTCAATTTTGTGCTGATGACACTCAATTACACTTCGGGAGTGAAGGTGACTGAGAGTGTAGAAAAAACCTGACAGTCTAGATGATGAAGATGGATGCAGTTGAATGTCCTGAACTCAACTGCAGCAAATCATAGCTGCAGCTTATTGATTCAACTACCGCATGGTGCAAGTTAAGAACAATCATCTTTATTCTGGAGGAGTGCGACGCTTCAAGCCTTCTTGAGGCGCTAAGTGAGATTTGGTTTGTGAAAGGAACATGTAAACATGCTTATGTAACAGAAACAGTGCTCAAATCAGCAAAAACACTGAATAAAAGCTTGAAAACACTTGAATAGAGCTTGTTTGATCAGGATATAAGATCTGCATTTGTGATATTATATTATATGCGCGTCGGAATCAAGATAGGCAACTTGTAAAAAAAGTACTTTTTTTACAGTTTTTTTTACAATCACTTTGGCACTAATTTCTTGTTTTAATTGCTTGGAAATAAGACACATAAATCTAAGATCATTTGTTGGTTGAATTAAGATCACCTGTTCAAAATGTGAACCAATTAACAACCTATCATTCATAATCAAAAACTGTCTATTGTGAAGAATATAGTGAAGTGATATGCGTATATATGATATGAGTATAGTGAAGTGGTATGAGTGTATATGATATGAGTATATAGTGAAATGGTATCAGTGTATATGATATGAGTACATAGTGAAATGGTATGAGTATATATGATATGAGTGTATTGTGAAGTGATATGAGTATATATGATATGAGTGTATAGTGAAGTGATATTAGTGTATATGATATGAGTATATGAAGTGGTATGAGTGTATATGATATGAGTATATAAAGTGGTATGAGTGTATATGATATGAGTATATAGTGATGTGGTATGAGTATATATGATATGAGTGTATTGTGAAGTGATATGAGTATATATGATATGAGTGTATAGTGAAGTGATATTAGTGTATATGATATGAGTATATGAAGTGGTATGAGTGTATATGATATAAGTATATGAAGTGGTATGAGTGTATATGATATGAGTATATAAAGTGGTATGAGTGTATATGATATGAGTATATAGTGATGTGGTATGAGTATATATGATATGAGTGTATTGTGAAGTGATATGAGTATATATGATATGAGTGTATAGTGAAGTGATATTAGTGTATATGATATGAGTATATGAAGTGGTATGAGTGTATATGATATGAGTATATGAAGTGGTATGAGTGTATATGATATGAGTATATAAAGTGGTATGAGTGTATATGATATGAGTATATAGTGATGTGGTATGAGTATATATGATATGAGTGTATAGTGAAGTGATATTAGTGTATATGATATGAGTATATGAGAATGACCTAGGCAGCTATTATGATTCAACCAAACCTCAGATCACCGTGGCCTGAATAATTACAGTATTTTCCACAATGAGACAGGACACATCGTCAGCACAAGCTAATGCTGAAAAGGCATCAGGTGTCTCGGAAACAGCTATACTATGTCCCTATTGAAAGAAATGCAGACAGAGTGAAGCAACTGAGGACTAAATATGTTCAGTTTCTAGATGCATGTTGTGACAAATTCCCCCAGAATAATATATCATTGTAATCAGTCATTATTTCCAAAGGAACAGAGGGTGATTGAGCAGCATGCTGGAGAAAACATCACAAATATATATTTTGAATGAGGCAGGTAGTTTTTATTGTATTCCATTAATACATGTCAGATTTTGTTCAATGATTTCGCTGTGTCTGTAGTATTCTCTCTTCCATTAGTGACAAAGTTGTTGTTTTTTTATGCACTTGTTGTTGTTTTTTTATGCACTACCAGCAACGTTTTAATGCACCATCACCTACTGTATATTTTTTGCCTTTATTGTTGAAGTCGCATAACCGAAGTAGTGGCAAAGCGGAACCTTTATGTCACGTTGGTTGGGGCGGGCGGACAGTATGAGAGTGGCGCACTGCTGTTGTTTTACCTCAGAAACAATCTGGGAACAAAAAACTGCGGGTCTCCTTTCCACCTGTTCACACAATAGGTTAGTGACGTATGAAAAACTTGTTCTATGGATATTGTAAAGCTTTTAAATATTCATTAAATGTGATCTGTTTAAGTTAGGATTTGATTGGTAATGAATTTCAACAATGTAAAACCATAAAGTTAAGATGTGTTAGCGAAGTTTTCTCTCAGCGAGGGCTACAGCTGTACCGAAGGGCTCGCAAACACTGAATGCCACCATAGTTTGGGAGCTAGCTTAGAGAGTAAATAAGCCCCATTAGACAGAGTGAATGGAAGTTAAATATTAATGTTATTAAAACAGAAAGAGATCCATCTTTATAACTAAATTGTAAACTGCTATGTTTAATGTATTTTCGGTGGTTTTGACCTATGACAGACAGAAACCATAGGTCTGAGGTATAAGTTTTCCCGCCGTGAAGGCTAGTGGCGGTCAAGTAATGACTCGCGCACCCTTTTAACACTGAATGTTGCGGTGGCTCAGTGAATGACAGGGTGGTTTGCAGAGCTGTGCTCGAGACCACCTAAAGCGAGACCGAGACGAGACCGAGACCGAAGGGGGCCGAGACCGAGACGAGACCAAGACCGAAGGGGGCCGAGACCGAGACGAGACCAAGACCGAAGGTGGCCGAGACCGAGACGAGACCGATACCAAAGGGGGCCGAGACCGAGACCAGTCATATCAACACTAAATAATATGACATGTTTTTGGTCCAATGACCAATGTAAAAAAAACACTTGACCAACAGCATCAGATCATCTACTGTGTTGTCATCCTGAATTAAATGAATTTTATTAAAAGAGTATGTAGGCCTATTTATTGTCTTATGTAAACATAAAATACGAAAAAAAAACCATGATTTTAAAATGCACAGGCTATGATATTAAAATTTCCAAAAATCGAATAAATGAAAATCCATCAAGCTGTATGTCCTATGTTGATGTAGTAAATGCTAACACATTTTAGATCACAAGCGACTTGCAATCAAATGATTTGCGCATGATTGGCCGATAAACAAATCTATTTATAATTATTTATCCGTCCACAGGCACGCAGCTTCAGTTGTTTGTCTGCTTGAGCAGGACACGCAAACGAACCGGTTGCACTGCGCACAGTGTTCATTATTGTTACGAGTGCACATGAGACAGCAGCAAACTAACCCGGTTGAACTGCGCACAGTGTTCATATAGATCAGACCAAAACCCTTCCAGTTTAATAAAGATCGGACCAAAACGGGTTCAGTTTCATATAGATCGGACCATAACCGTTCCAGTTTTATGCTCTTTCTGCGGTATGCCCCCCGGACTTATGTATGTCCCACGTCCTTCTGTGTGCATGAGTAATTTCATTTATCGCCCATTTGTAGTTAGCCTATTAATAATTATTGTTTATATTCGTTTAATTTCGATACAAAACAATATTTTGTTGAAGTCTCTTGTAGGCTATATGAATACACTGTGGTTCATTCGTTATTAATTATTGAGTGCAATAGGCGCATGACACATGAATGGGGCTGTATGTATTTGGCGGAATTCGTTCTGTTTATTTAGTGAAACATATTTCTTTATAAACGTACCTCTTTTTGTAGTTCAACCAAGCCAATCAGACTATTGTCTATATGTGTTCTCGTAATATTTGTCTGTGTATCGCCCATTCAACCATTGCCATCATAGGCTCAGTGAAGTGTGATCGGTGTCTGGGTACCGCAATTAGGGTACCAACGCCCAGCGGCGTGGGATTTTGGCGACAGGAAGGCAGTTTAGGTATCAAAAACATGTAAATAGTAGTTTTATATATTGTTCGGTTTGTGATTTTGCAATTCTGAAAACGGGACAAGGTAAAATGCACGTATTTAGGAAAAGTCATGGAAGGACGTCGGCTGTAGCTTTTCAACATTATGTATGTATTTTAATTACTAACCGCTGTGTGTTTTCGGACAAATTATTTATTTGTGCTCAATGTACTGAATATAGGCAAAACGAATATATTGGCTGATTGTGCAGACATGATCGAGCATTTGTTTAAGATTGAAGTATTTACGTGAATGGGTGCACGCTCTAGCGACGCTGGGGGTGGGCTTTTCTTCAAAAGTAGATAGCCATTGGCGGGATAAGCCACATCAGAAAAAAACAGTCTGACTCTGGACGAAATACAGCCAATGGAAATACAGCCTCTACATGTCATACTTAAATATTTTTCTAGAAAAAATTGTGGGCGATAATTTCTACGCTGGTCTCGGCAGAATTTACGAGTCCTTACTGTCCGAGACCGAGTCGAGACCGAGTCCAAATGTAACCGAGACCGAGACGAGACCGAGACCTTAAAAAAGTGGTCTCGAGACCGGTCTCGAGACCGAGACCGGTCTCGAGTACTACAGCTCTGGTGGTTTGTATTGGAAGACAGGAGAGTTGTCTGGTTACTGCGGTGGGTGAGTGCATGTAAAACAGAGGGGAGGTGTTGAACATTGTTTGACTGACCAAAATACAGTGTTTGTTATGTATTTATTTATTAACTAAATTATTTATTGATTAACTGAATTATATATTAGTTATGTATTTAAGAATGTATTAATTTATTAACTGAATTATTTATTGATTAACTTAATTCTATATTAGTTTAAATAAGTTACATTCAGTTATTTGCTGTGAGATGTGGGGTATTAAGAACAGCATTGTTGTGTGTGATAGTAACATTATTGCACTAAAATGTTTTATGCAGAAAATAAACAATGTTGTTTTACCTCAGAAACAATCTGGAAACAAACAACTGCGGCTGTGACTTATTGTTTCTCCTTTCCATCTGTTCACACAACAGGTGAAT
>CM055730.1:3965025-3977525 GCA_029465975.1 Dallia pectoralis
ATAATTGCTTTGACTGCTCTACGGGACGTTCAAGGCCTATGCAGTCATGTAATGCCTTTCCCACCAGTCTTTTCACAACTTTTTCTTAGTTTGTCTGTGAGAAGTTTTCATTCTCCTCGGGTGCCAGTGATGCTCTGTAATTCACAACCCAGCTGAGGGAACCTGCAGAACCTGCTCAATCTGTCCCGCCATCATGTGAAACAGTACAATTTAACACAGGTGGAGGCCAGCTTACCTTGGGGAGCCCTTTTGAAGGTAATTGGCTCACACCTGACAAAACTCAGGATTGGAGTCAAAACAGCGGTTGTGACTTTTCCCATTGGGATGTCCCTGTTGTGCAAAATGAATACAGAAAAACATTTTCCTACAATACAAACAATTTTATAGTGTCAATTTCGCTGTAGGCATACATAGATTGTGAGAAAACAGAAACAAATATAACATATAGGCACTGACACAACAAATGTGGAAAACGCACGCGAGTAGACTTCCTTTAGGCAGTGTGTATTAATGTCCATAGTGTTTGAAAAAAAGCGGTGTTATTGTAAGATTGTAAACAACACATTCTTATTGACCGCAACCACCCGGGATCAATTATGGCTAACTCAGGGGACAGAGTGGGTTCTCTCAAATTGTCCCCACAGGGATTTGAACCAGGCACATCGTCTAAGTCAGTATATGTACTTACTCAGTCAAAATTGTAGTCCAGTACCTGTAACCAGAGCTCCATTTTATGACCACCATTATCAAACAGAAGCCTAGATGCTATAACATTAAAGTACTGTCGACCTCCCTGATATATAAAAAAAACTGCAGGAGAAAAGCGATCTCCTTTTAAAAGGTTTCAGATTAACTTAAATGGGACTTTGATAACTTCAGAGTTTCTCCGCAGCGATGGAACTTGCCAGAGGACCAAGCCTCCCAGCAGAACCCCATTAACCGGGTCTATACGGTTGAGTGGGTCGATGGGAGCCACTCAGCGTGAATGCCTGCAAGGGCTCTTCCTACCCTGGCCTCGTCATAACTGGACGTGTGTAGGTTGAAAAAAGTGTAGCCAATCAATTAAGTCTACAACACATGGGGAGAAAGTGAATGGTCTTGATATTTTCTGAATGCAGTAAAAGGGTCTTGATACTTTCTGAATGCAGTTAGTGTCTTGATACTTTCTGAATGCACTGTATATATGAGGAAGCCACAGTGATTGAGCGAATCAAGATAGAAACAGCCCACTCCACACGCACACGCTCATAGGTTCAGTGTTAATTTCAGTAGAAACCTGGCCAACTTAATGAGTTAACCATGTCAATGACTCTCTTCAATATACCCACACACTGTCCACGTTCATAGGGAATTGAATGAGTTAACCATGTGAATGACTCTCTTCAATATACCCACACACTGTCCACGTTCATAGGGAACTGAATGAGTTAACCATGTGAATGACTCTCTTCAATATACCCACACACTGTCCACGTTCATAGGGAACTTGTGCTCCCATCTACAGATGTAAAAACTATTATAATTTTAAAAAATCAGGAAGACATTTGTACACTGTATTTGTTAAAGTAGGGAGATGATTTATGCAACAAAAATACAAAACCGGCATTCAACAAAACTCTTCAATTCAAAGTAGCGTTGTAGAAAATAACTAACTAAGGATTTAGCAGCTCTCCATATCTGTCCAGGCTTTGTCAACTCCCATCCCAAAGTGATTTATTCAATGTCACATGAAGCATGTATATAAATAGCCAATGTCATATCCAGCAGTTAGTCCAAAGAACAGGCTTAATTAACACACGGCCATGCAAATCAGTATTAACCCTTTAAGGAAAGCACGCTTTATTGTGGATTTAAAAAGCTAAAGCACAAAACACAAACTGCTCGGGCGTTAAAACCTTCTGCAGAACGCATAAACAAAACAAAAATGACTTTCAACGTCTTGACAATAAGACACTGTCTGGGAAGGTCCTCTTCTGCTCCATTTAACCAACCCAGTAAATCGGGAGAAGTTCAGAATTAACGGTACTCTTTTGTTAATGTCTGTACGCACGCACACACACACACAGCTATTGCATTTCTTCGCCCCCATCATACAGTTTCCTTTTCACTCCAATTGTGAATCATCTAATCAGGCTGTAGTTCGTAAAGAGCACGCACACGCACGCACACAGTGCCGGTGGAGCCCTAGTCAGGCTGTAGTTCGTAGGTTTGATTTCAGCACGAGCCACGTAGGCTTCAAGTCTTCAAAACACAGACGTTTTGCGCCTGCAGGATGGGTTTTGGAAACCCTGGGGTATATATACACACACTGCATACATATATATATATATATATATATAACACTAGGTGTCTTTGGATTAAAGACTCTGATGACTGTTGATATATTACATTGTTATGTGCTGGGTTTTAAGTCCGGCAGGTTATCTGTCAGCACTAAGTGACCAGAGGGATGTGAAAAGTGCTGCTGTCAAAGAGCAGGGGTCTCCTGGGTGGCGTGGGGTCTTTATCCGCCTTATGCAGGAGCTTGAAAAGTCCTGTACCGATGTTCATTGGTATCCCCATGATGATACATTCAGAGACACCTGGAACAGATATGAGAGACAGAGGGGAGAGGGGGAGAGGGGGAGAGGGGAGAGAGGGGAGAGAGGGGAGAGAGGGGAGAGAGGGGAGAGAGGGGAGAGAGGGGAGAGAGGGAGAGAGGGGAGAGAGGGGAGAGAGGGAGAGGGGGGAGAGAGGGAGAGAGGGGAGAGGGGAGAGAGGGAGAGAGGGGAGAGAGGGGAGAGAGGGGAGAGAGGGGAGAGGGGGAGAGAGGGAGAGGGGAGAGGGGGAGAGGGGAGAGGGGAGAGAGGGGAGAGAGGGGAGAGAGGGGAGAGGGGGAGAGGGGGAGAGGGGAGGGGAGAAGGGGGAGAGGGAGGGAGAGAGAGGGGATAGACACGGGGGAGAGAGAGGGGAGACACAGGGAAGAGAGGGGGGAGAGAGGACAGTCAGTGATGCCAATCACAACGGCAACAAAAAAAAAGAAACTTGTTTGTTTCTCCACTTTCATCCAATCATAGTGAAACAGTTGACGCGTGCTGGTCAGTACTCAGATCAGCACAAGGAAGGGGAGAAATGGAAGAACAAGATAACGATGTATTGTTCTCAGGTCGAGTTGCCATCATCAGACACAAACTTACCGCAGACGGAGTCCTTCTGTCCAAAGTACGCAGCGTCAAAGAGATGATCGGCCGTTTTCTCAAACGACGCCAACATCAAAACACTCTCCTTCATCTTTGCCAGGCCAAACCGTGTGATACCGAGAATTTCACCCTGAGAAGCACAAATACATCATTCACCTTATTTCCCCATATTTCACGAGTGCCATCAATCAAATCTTATTATAGAGCACATATCCCATTTAATATAACCAATGCATATTCTTTTAATAATCAGCATTTAATCACTCAAGAACAATTGCCAAAGTGCTTCCGTTTATCTGCCAGTCCGACACCGAGTGACTGACTTCATTCAGAGCACGACAGATTATCGCAATGCTCTTGTGCGAATGAAACAAAAAGAGAAATAAATGAAGAAATAAAAACTGAATCAGTATGCAGCAGTTTGGGCGCTAATAACGACCAGGGGGTAAGAACATAAACATTTGAACATTCCGGAATGGCTGCTTGTTAGTTCTCGAATTTCTACTTCTAATTGCTTTATTGACAGTCAAGGCACCACGCAGCCTCACAGTGGTCATCGTCTAGACAGAGTTTGAATAAAATATGGTGTGTTTCATCCATCGGGTCCAGAACCAACCTTATAGGACATGAGATCAGCCAGGAGCATGACGTGTCTCCGGTCAATGCTCATCCCGTGATTGGTCATGGTGTACTGGATCTCATTAATGATGGTGGACCGAGACGCCTCAATGCCCAGTGTCTTCTCAACCTGGGAAACCCACAGAACACGGCTCAACAGCTGCACATCACAAGCTTAATCCAGTTTGCAAATACATCACTTAACAGCGTTTGGGCTACGGCAACAACCACGTACATTACAACGACATCCGAAACAGCGCTAAAGCTAATCATTAGCCTAAACGTTGTTGTGGTGTACAACTTTGTATCTCTCACATCTCCTTGTTGTTGATTTTGTTGTAAAATCACTTCTGAAAAGTAAATCATTAGCGTGGTATGAGTCAAAACGTCCCCAGTCGTGTAAACAACGTGCACACCCCCTCCCCCGCCCAACCCTCCTTCCCCAGAGCATTTACAATGCTCACAATAAGCCCATGTTGTTCATCCGAATCTGAGAACAAAGGTGCCTTTCTTATTGCTTCGCCGTGGAGAGTTTGGATGTTGCTAAAAGGTTTCTAATCGTTGAAAAAACGTAGCTAGGCCAATTCGAAAGCCAAATTCGATGATTTTATTGCTGACATTTTCCATGTCAATTAATTTGAAAGGCAATTATTACGTTCTTATTGCATTGGTGAATTGTCCTAGGCTTTTAACGGTCCACTTTCTTAGAATTTTTTTTGGAGATTGCCTGTTTGGGAGGCACAGGAACATTTTATTAAAGCGCATTATAAACCTATTACCTATGTAGAGGTTACATGTCCTCACATATTTCCACATTCACATTATGACCACCTGCGTAATATGCTGATGTATCTCCGCGTGTCACCAAAACAGCGCCGACCTGCGGAGGTATGGACTCAAAACCCATAAAGGTGTCCAGTGGTATCTGGGACCAGGACATTAGTACCAGACCCCTGAAGGTGTCCTGTGGTATCTGTGACCAGGACATTAGTACCAGACCCCTGAAGGTGTCCAGTGGTATCTGTGGTCTCATAACATTGGCAGAGGAACAATGCACACATCGTCAACGTAATGTTAAACAAAACACGGGACTCATCGGACCTGGAAACCACCTTCTTGTCAATTTCTGACCCTTGTGTGCCCATTGTAGGTGCTTTTGATAGTGGACCAGGGGCATTATGGGAACTCTGTACTGTGGCTATACAGCCTCAAACATATTGTGGGTTGTGACACATTCTTCCTGTAACAATCACTCATCATTTCTATCGGTTCGGACCAGACGTGATAGCCTTCGCACATTGATAAGCCTTGGCGCCCAAAACCCTGTCGCCGGTTTGTCCTTACTGGGACAAAAATGATATTAAGTAATCTGTAACACAACCAAACAAGGTGAAAAGAACAGGGTCTGAATACACCTCCATTGATGTTTTGGCAGGATTGAAACCTCAAACAGGAAGTTATATATAACGATAGAGTAGTTGCTGCCAGAATTACGTGATTTGTACAAGTGCCAGAAATGTGCTTCGAATATAAAAAACATCATATTTTGCTGATGTTTAAATCTGCAATTTCACAACATAAAATAATTATCTTGTAAGTATTTATGAAGCTGGAATCAATCAATCGGACAGTAAAACAGTCAGTGGGCAAAATCAAATCAATTGGACAGTCAAACAGTCAGTGGGAAAATCAAATCAATTGGACAGTCAAACAGTCAGTGGGGAAATCAAATCAATTGGATAGTCAAATAAATCGGTGTGAAAGAGACAACAACAATCAAGTTACCTCGTATGTGTTGTTAGAAGTGGTTCGGTTGCCATTGACTCCGTGGGTTGCCATGACGCTACGCAGGTTGTCGCCCTCGACCAGGAGCTTGTATTTGTTCTTGCCAGTCTGCTCGTCGATGTGAATGACAGCTCTGGAGACCTCAGGGATACCCTGCACAACCACCTAGCAGCAGCAGAGATAAGTCCAGAAGAAGAGTCGGAGAGAGAGTGAGAGAGAGTGGGGAGAGTGAGAGAGAGTGTGAGAGAGTGAGAGGAAGAGTGGAAAGAGAGAGGAAGAGTGAGAGGAAGAGAAGACAGATTCATTATAATTGTATGGTGCAGAGGCACGAGCGCCCCTGGTAGGGTCCATGGGGGGCACAGAGCCCTGGTAGGGTCCATGAGCAGCACTGAGACATCAATCCACTTAAACCAGTCGTGGTAATTTCAGCCTCTGCGCTGGCACAGTTGGGGTTTTTACAACGGGGAGAAAAATGCGTCCTAAACGGCCGCCGGTTCTCTGTGAAAGAACACCTTCCTCTGACGGCTGCATTGTTCTCACCTTGGGCAGGTTGTCTTTGAGCGACTGGAGGACGTAGTACATGGAGCTTTTGTTGTTCTCCCTAGGCGACACGCAGACCACCGCCTCACCGTGCACAGCGATGTCCCCGGGCTTCACTCTGAGCTTCGACATGCAGATCGAATACCGTACCGTCTCGGCATTTACCTTAAGAGAGAGACGTCAAATGGCCGTTCACGGGTATTATGATTTATTCACAACACTTTTTAACCATAAATATTAAAATCTAGATCACATTTCTGATCTTTGAAGTGCTTTTTCCAGGTCTTGTAAAAGTAGCCACACAGAAACAAAATGAACACAATCTATAATGTCACCTCTAATCGTAGTAGTCTGATCCTCTCCAGTGACAGCTTGACCAGAATGAAACAGTCGTCTGGGAGAAACACTTCTTCGATGTACTCCGAAATCTGAAAGATAGATAAGCATTCATTTTGTCCAGACACGTCATGCTTTTCAACATACGTTTACCAAATGTCTAGGACAGTTTTTCAGACCAATAAACACACAACTTCAAAAACTACGATCATATTGATAAAAAAACTAACCTCATACACAAAATGGAACAATATACAGATTTTCACCTACATCTTTTGGGTGTCTCCATAAATTGAAAAGCCATTCACCATCAAAAGCTTTTTTAGTTGTGAAAAAGTAAGCAGACATCCAGAAGAGCAGTTCTTCATTTTGATATATTCTGAAACATAAATATTTAAGATACATTTCCATCACATCCTGTGATGAAGGCAACCCAACTCACTAAGTCTAACAACTCCTATCTTACCCTCAAAACCATTTAAAATCATATAAAATAAACAGAAAAGCTATTTCCTTGAGTAAAAAAACTTTTCTAACCAAAAACTTTATTATCACATGAAATGGGGAAAAAAAGAATCCGGGGAACCAAAAAAAGATATAGTAGTGCTTAAATAATGACACATCATTCAAAGATGAAAGTCCAATTCAATGCCTTAAGGAGAAGGATTATTAATGCTCATGTGTGGAAGGTTACGCCATTTCCAAGAAATTCAGAGTAAATCACTCCACTGTCTGACAGATCTACAAATGAATACAATTCAAGACCACTGGAAAACGCAGATGGACGGACGACAACTAGCAGCGACAATATCTAGGGCCATGCACAACGACAGCTAAACAATACATCTAATTTAACCAGTCTCATTTGAATGAATTTGTTGTTTTTGTATACTTTGTTTCGTTCCAAAAAAAAGGTGATAATTAGTTTAGCGTTTTTTGCAGATAACTTTCATGAATGTTTAAAAGGAATTGTGTTTATTTAACTAAAAAAACAATGAAAATCCTGAGTGTTCTCTCATGAACGGCGCTTTTGTTCATTTATTGTGAAGGTATTTTGATGGGGAACAACTTTCAATTTACAGCATTTAAAACATCTAATTTGTTTATTGTGGCAATTATGACGCTAATCAGAAAAACGTTTATTTATTTTGTAATTATTTTAAGTCACTAAGGTCCGGCCAGCTAATTAGCCTCAGCTTGGTCACTACACATACAGATTTGGATCTTGATTTTCTGAGGCAACAGGTGGCTATATTTAAATAATTACTGTTTCTATGGAAATTGTTCTTGTTTGCGGGAGCGGGGTTGAATCAAGACGCCTGCCCAGCAACTACAGCAACACATGCAGCCTGAGCCTCTGACCCAAATCCTCAACTGCAATTTGACATTACAAATTTGTAAGAAGTATAGGGTATGAAAGATTATTGGTTAGGGTTAAAAGCCGGCCGAAAGACTTTAGGAGGTTAATCAATTTGTACAATCAATAAGTATAGATGGAACATTCAACACTCCTACACTGATGTGACACTGAAGTGACAGTTCAATACGCCTAATCCACCTCCAAAAGACATCCTCTCAGCCTTAATTATGCCGGTCAAGTGTGAGAGTCTGTCAGCGTTCAGCTAAACCAGTGAACTATGGGGATTCACATCCCTTCTACCATGTAACAGTAATGGGGTTGATTATGATTACATAGCTGCATATTCCCCGATGAAAAAACATCAAAACGCTGAGCGGAAAAACAACGAATGGGCAAACAGCTGTGTGTTCTTTAAAAAACGTGCCAGAGGGACAGTTTGCTTGTGAACAAATCAGACGTGGGACCAGTGACATGTTGTTGACTGTCACATACCTCTCCCAGAAGGGTCTTTTCAATCCGCCCTTTCACCAGCCGGCCAAAGTCCGCATCGTCATCCACATCCAAGTGAGCGCTGATAATAGGGGTGCTAGAAGAGGAAAAGAAAAGAAGTACTTCAGGTTTGTGTCATTCTCAGAAGAGAGCCCTTTGAAAACACATCGGTGAATCCCTCAGTCAGTGTGTGTGTGTGTGTGTGTGTGTGTGTGTGTGTGTCAATTTAGCTAAAACCTGGGCTTTCTCGCCGTATCTCCCTCTGGCACATTTTCTTTAGCTCGCATTTCCTGTCCAATCTAATTTTAGCTCGCACGTTTTCTCCACGGCTAAATTCGTCCATTATGGCCTTGTCTCATCACGACAACTTCCCAGCAAGTAGGGGAGGGAAAAACATTTGAGACCAGGCTTCTGTTGTTGCACATCGTTCCAGCACCGGCGTGTTACACAATCGATTTCCACATCGTGCCTCGGGTAGGGGTGGCTGTAATGCCAACATGTCCAATGTGTCGTTCTAGTGCGTAAACGTTCCACAACATGCATTTGCAACAAAAGGTTCTGACGCCAAGCATGACTAACCTGTAGCCGTTTTCTAGGCGTATTGATCCGTCCTCGGGATTCTCTCTGGTCCGTGCGATAAGAACACGGAACAGAAGAAGAACCGGTAGCCAAGGGAACGCGCTGGACGACCACTGTAATTGGCCAAGCCCCAAAAAGGCTGTCTAGTCACATGAAAGCAGCCAATGACACATGTGTAATCCCAGAGGGCACCCAATCCCCTCTATAGAACCATCTTTACCCAGGGTTCATAGTTCTTCACTCAAAAGCAATGCACTTTGAAGTAGGCCAGGTGACAATTGGGACAAATTGGTTTGTCGTGGGAGACTCAGTAGTGAAAAGCAATTCTATTCAATTCTATTTCTGTTCTGTTTGGTGAATAATGTGCAGTAACTGCCCAGTCAAAATACCTACGTAAACAGATGCTGTTTTGTTAAGTCGTATCAAAGCAATGTGTTACTATGTGTAAAATCTAGATGTTCCACTGCATGTTTTCATTCTTCCTTCTTAAAACTGGGACAAGCCGTGGATGCCATACATGTTTGGACCACGTTCAACGAAACAACTCTGGTTCTCTGGACCCGCGTTCTGAATAACCCTGTGACCATATAGAAGAGGCCTTCTGGGGGCTGTGAATCTCAGGGCGCACACCTGATGTTTTTGGATGCGTTAATGATCTCCTTGATGCGCGGGACTCCCAGGGTGATGTTCATGGAGGCCACCCCAGCAAAGTGGAACGTTTTCAGGGTCATCTGTGTGCCGGGCTCCCCTATACTCTGGGCACAGACGGCTCCTACTGCCGAACCAGGCTCCATCTGGGCTCTGTGTACAGAGGCACACATGAACACATGGATCAGGGGTCATCACAGCATTAGCATTGGGAGCAAACGCCACAGGGTGGGGGGGTGCAGGACAGGAAAACACAGAAACATTTAGGATTAAGGGCTATTGCTCAACCAACACAGAGTTCAACCAGGAAATCCCAGGGATCAAACAGAAGTCTTCAAGTCTCAGGAAAGCTAAGTTCTCTCTCGATGTTAAGCACATTACCTCATGTACTTGTCTCTGCACATCTCCAGAAACTTCTCCAGCTGTGTGGGAGTGATGCGGTCCAATTGATACAGAACTTTGGGCTGAAAACCATGAGAGAGACTGAGTGATACTGTTTGACAAGTCTGGCTGGTCAGCCTGATCTATGCCAGGACATGGTGGTCCCACACACCTCTCCATTGTTTAACTGACTTCCCTGGTTAATAAAGGAGGTACATATATGATAGATATATATATATATTTATATATAAATGGTATAGACCTACCTCTGTTGTACCATTATCATTGATGCCATATTTGTCCCGGGTCTTTTTGATTTTCTCTGACGTAGCCTTAATGAACTTCTTGATCTCCTATTAATTGGGAAGAAACATTTTTTCATTATTTATCTCTTCTAAAAATCTGTAAGCTTATTTTGAATCAATACAGTACATGCCTGGTTGATATGACAACAAGTTTGTGTTATACCAGTTAGTGATTGTTTGTAAAAAAAAAAAAAAAAAAAAACAGCATGCAGTACAAATCATTTTCAAACACATTACAAAATAAAGGCTCCCATTCAACAGACCAGAAGAGCTACAGGTGTTTCAAAACAGTGACAGGCAGTTAAATCTCATAACAGTAAACACATTTCATTGAAAGTAAATGCAACAATTCAATTCTGTTGATTTGTTACTAAACAGGTCTGACAATGCAATTCACATTCACACCAATTTGGTCGCATTCCACAACAAATGTCTCTATCTCTGAAACATGATTTACACTGATTAAATCAAATCCCATAATTCGATGCATGTTAAGACTTACAACAGATAACACGCACGCTGAAAAGCCAACCTTTAGAGTCTAACAACTGACAGGAAACTGACAAGAAACTGACAGGAAACTGACAGGATGCATTATCACCACGGCAGTCTGTTACATGGTTCAGGCCTCACGCCATTTCAAACATACTTCAGGTTAATGACAATACCTCCATGAATTTCCCTGATCCGGTGTCTGTTAGGGCCTTGACAAGATGGAGGAAACAGACCGACAAAGCTGAGGGCTTAAAAAATATTTCCAAACCTACAATAATAAACTAGTTTGTGAAATACAGTGCGTAGCAAATGGAAAGATAATCACGCATCTATCCGTTCGTTAGCCGAGTGACATTTATAAATAAGCCAATTAAATTAAACTCAGAAGTCATGAAAGTCCCAGACTACTGAACAGACATGATCTGAGGGGATCTGACAGGGTTAAATTAAAAGGGTTAGAACATTCAAGAAAATAATGAGTTGACAATAATGATGTGGATATTCTCCTGAGATCCCAGACAGAGACATCTGGTGTTACAGGTTTACGTGGGAGGCAAAGCAGCGTTTGTGCCGGTGGGAGATTAAACACCAACAGTGTGTCAAGCCGAGGCGATAAAACACCTTCCCCTCTGATAAACAGCACACATCAAACACGGAAGACGCCACCGTAACAAATCATACAGGGCGTTTCAGAAACGACATCAGAGATGCGAATACATGAAGCCCAGAGGAGAAGGCTTCGTTACATCGCGGGCACATGGGCATGTTCTCCATTCTTGGATACCTCAGCAGTGTGTTCACAACACATATCTGTGTGTCGGCAGCGATACACACTGGTGTGTAGGACAACATAACCCTGTGGGAGTGTGACACGCACATATCTGAAAATAATCACAGCAAAGCCCAGGATGTTTCATCAGCACGATGAAAGGTAACCCCACTTGCCTCGAGCCATAACCGATCGATAAAAGATCGATAACATCTCACTGGTGTTTTACATCATCGAAGATGTGTCACAACAAAATCTGTGGGCGGCGCTTCTTCACAGTCTTCATAAATATCTGGCTCCTAAATGGCACTTCTGTCCATATCTAGTACACTACTTTAGAACCCTATCCATAGTCAAAAGAAGTGCACTTTATAGGTAATGAGATGCAATTACAAAGGTCTGCAAGGCAGAGTGTAAGCTGTGACGCGATTGGTTGGAAGGATAGTAAATCTCAACGCTGATTGGCCGCTCATAATTTAGGCAAAGTCAATAAGCCGGAACATTCCAGTCAATAACACAAGTCATCTAGGTCATAGTGTGCAGTAAAAATGGATCCCTAATCTTTACTGCATCCAATTTTTGGTTAAACATAGTGCCTGTAGGGGGAGTGTGATTGCTGTGGTACGGTATTTACCTCCAGGAAACTGTCACGACAACACTTGAAGTCATCTCTCTTCATGATGGCCTCAGCGGTTAGGACCAGCTCGTTCTTACTGAGGGCCGGTTGCTCTGGACACGGATGGACGGACTAGGGACAATGTGATAGAGAGACAATGTGATGGAGAGAGATGGAGAGACAATGTGATGGAGAGAGATGGAGAGACAATGTGATGGAGAGAGATGGAGAGACAATGTGATGGAGAGAGGTGGAGAGACAATGTGATGGAGAGAGATGGAGAGACAATGTGATGGAGAGAGGTGGAGAGACAATGTGATGGAGAGAGGTGGAGAGACAATGTGATGGAGAGAGGTGGAGAGACAATGTGATGGATAGAGATGGAGAGACAATGTGATGG
>CM055730.1:3982525-4009345 GCA_029465975.1 Dallia pectoralis
GCTGATTGAAGAGCTTAACAGAGAGCTGGAGAAAATCGCCACTCTGACTGGATCCACCAGAGAATCGTACCCAATGAGAGGGTCCTCAATAGTGAATCAGAGAATTACACAAGCAGGTCTGAGATTAGTGCTCTCCAACGTGGGCGAAACGGGCGATAGACAACCATTTCCCACAGTGGTAAGATACTCAGCAAATGACCCAGTGCTTTGTGACATGAACAGGCTGTGTGGTCACAGAAAAACGGTCAACGAAGACCAAAACAATAAAGCCGACGATACACAGCGCATCTAAACTGATTAACCCTGGAGCATCGATATCGCAGCTGAAATGACTGTTTGTTTAGGACGAATTACCCCACAAATGAGGATAAAAGAGGGTGAAGTGAGTTTCATAAGAGGCCTTAACGAGGAGGGCACTTCTAAATGAGTTGTCCGACCACTGGGGAGAAAGGCTAACCGTGATTGTCAAGATTTACAATCTCCAAGGGATCTCATCTTGGCCAGGTCACGGTTGCAAACGAGAATTTGTTCTCAATCGGCCTACCTGGTTAAATAAAGAAATTATGATTCCATGATTTTATGTCTTCACTATTATTTAAAGAGTAAAAAAAAAAAAATACCTGTGAACGATTTGGCCTGTCCAAACCTTTGACTGGTACTAGAAAAGTTTGTCAATGCCACTGACACATAAGAACTCCAGATCGAATCTCACCCTCTCCCAGGACCCGGATTCCTGGTGAAGCGCTGATAAAACACGAGCTACGCAGCGAGGGAAAATGTGTCATTGTGAAATAGATGTCACAATGATTTATGGGGAAGAAGTGTAGGTCAACTGCATCAGGGTGAATAAATGTATTAGAGGAGATGGTAGCTCAGTGGTAGTGTGCATGCTTTATATGCATGATGTCCTGGGTTCCTATTGGAGGAGATGTTAGCTCAGTGGTAGAGTGCATGCTTTATATGTATGATGTCCTGGGTTCCTATTGGAGGAGATGTTAGCTCAGTGGTAGAGTGCATGCTTTATATGCATGATGTCCTGGGTTCCTATTGGAGGAGGAGGTAGCTCAGTGGTAGAGTGCATGCTTTATATGCATTATGTCCTGGGTTCCTATTGGAGGAGGAGGTAGCTCAGTGGTAGAGTGCATGCTTTATATGTATGATGTCCTGGGTTCCTATTGGAGGAGGAGGTAGCTCAGTGGTAGAGTGCATGCTTTATATGTATGATGTCCTGGGTTCCTATTGGAGGAGGAGGTAGCTCAGTGGTAGAGTGCATGCTTTATATGTATGATGTCCTGGGTTCCTATTGGAGGAGGAGGTAGCTCAGTGGTAGAGTGCATGCTTTATATGCATGATGTCCTGGGTTCCTATTGGAGGAGGAGGTAGCTCAGTGGTAGAGTGCATGCTTTATATGTATGATGTCCTGGGTTCCTATTGGAGGAGTTGGTAGCTCAGTGGTAGAGTGCATGCTTTATATGTATGATGTCCTGGGTTCCTATTGGAGGAGATGGTATCTCAGTGGTAGAGTGCATGCTTTATATGTATGATGTCCTGGGTTCCTATTGGAGGAGGAGGTAGCTCAGTGGTAGAGTGCATGCTTTATATGCATGATGTCCTGGGTTCATCCAAAGCTTCTACACAGGTCGCCGTAGCAGATTAGAATTTGTTCTCAATCGGCCTACCTGGTTAAATAAAGGTTAAATAGAAAATGTTCAGATAGTGGGTTGAGTTTTGAGCCAGAGTCTATCCCATCAATGTGCCAAGCTCTGGAAGTCTGACTGTCTTCTGTACAATCAGGGCAGGGCTCCAGACTAACTTTTTGCCTTGGTTGCACTGGTGTGCCTAACTTTTTTATTTAGGTGCACCAGCACAACATTTATGTGCACCCAAATTTTTCCTCGGTTTGCGTCGCCTTTAACGCCACAATTTCAAGGTCACCTTTTTATCACGCTCCATATACATTCATATATTATGTAAATGATTTTAAACAAGAATAAGGTGTAAGTAAATACTTTTTTTTATTTGAAGCACAATTATGCTGTATATAAAAAAAAAAAATTTAAATTAAAAAAATAAAAATGTTAAAAGTGCTTCACTGAGCTTCCAAACAAAAAAAAAGCAAAATAAAACATTTCAACACTTCCCTGAACTGAGACCTACATTTCATGGCTCAAAGTCATAGCGGGTCCCCCCTTGCTGTCGCATGCCCCTCAGATGACCAACACCTGTCTGATTGTTCTGAGGACCTGATAGCTGCTGCCTGTCGCTGAAATGCAGCCGGGAGAGGAGCCACTTTAGTCACACACTTATCGCAGCATGAAGTGTGTTTTTTTTAAAATATTGTGCTTTTTCAGCGTTTCGATTCGAAACGTTGTTGATCCGCTTACAAATGCACTGTTCCCTGCCGTGCTCTGGCCACATTCTTTACAATAAATGCAGTGCATTATGTTCTCTTTCTTATTAAACCTCTAACCAGTCTTTACGAAATGTATATGTTTTTTATTTTGAGTCTATCTCGGGCTTGGTAACGTTAGGCTCTACCTCCGTCTCTGAGTCGGATGCCATCTCTGACGAAGGACCAGGACTTGGCATCTTACCAGGGACCGGGGAGACTGGCTGAAGTAGCTCCGTGTCTGGGCTGTTGTCAGCGCATTGGCATTGACCGGGTAGAGAGTAGGGGGAACAGGCCTACTTTTCTTACAGAAAAAACTCTCTATGGGTCTATTTCTTTTCATTATTCGACTTCTGCGGGGTTTTTATTTTTTGCTGACGCTGATTGCCGTAACTGATTCTCTTTTGCTCCGGTCGCAATTTCAATCACACACCACGGAGCCTACATGAATATCTGGACCACAGCCAATCAGAGGCAAAGACCTGCCCCATCTCTGTCTCTGATTGGTTTAGACCACAATATGATCCAACCACGAGTGAGTTTTGTCTAGGAGAACAAACGCTTAGTTGGCGGAAAAAAAAGTTTGCCGAGAAGCAGCGGATGCGCCGGACTCTAGAGCCCTGCAGGGGGAAAAACGTGACTGCCCTAAGAAATACAATTTCTTAAAACAACACCCCAAAAATGTGTCAATTATGGGCAACTTTCATTACTCAAGCGTCAAGGTTAACAACATGAGCGCCTCTCCCTGGGCAGGGTTCTCTCTACACGCAGGGTTTTCTAAAATGTTTAAGTTGATTATAGCCCAAATATTTGGAGAGATCCAGCGCCACTCATCCGTGCAGGTCCTTCCTGACATGTGGAATCTGTCGTCTGAGCTACCGTAATCTCGTTTCCACACGTTTCCGTTCATTACGCTACAAGTCTGGTGGAACCACACGACCCAGACACTATAGGCCCAGGTTTAATCTGCCACACAATCATCTCCCACACAAAACATCTGCTCTATATGTCAAGCACATATTGCCTGGTTTTAGAGTATGAGATAAAAATTAAATACTGAGAAAGCATCACACACCCTTTAGGGAAAGAGCTAACCAACTTTATAGACGCCCCATTGAGGTACATTTTACTGGATAACCTGATGACCCAAGTATTTTCAAAGGCAGACGAAACCAGAAGACCCAGCAGACGTACGAAAGACCAGAGGGCAAGACACAACAGGTAACGTAAAAAAAGCAAAGCATTTCTAAAACCACGGGTCTGGGGACCGAATTGGGCCCTGGGTACATTATTGACTGGGTTAATAATAATAATTCATTACATTTATATAGCGCTTTTCTTCCTGGGAACTCAAAGTGCTTTTACATGAAAGGGGGAATCTCCTCAACCCACCAGAATGTAACACCTCTTCCTTAACACCTGTGTTAAATGCACAAATATATATTATGTAAAACTCACAGGGTGTCTTAAAGATGCCTAAAGGAGTGTCACCTATCCACCAAAAAATACATTTCTGAAACAAACAGTGCAGTCATCCAGCGGCCCTGGTTTACCTTTGGAGCCACAGAGAGCCATAATGAGAGGGCTGTTGCTCTTGTCCAGTTCCCTGAGGCAGGCGCTGCCAGCGTGGTCCCTGATTACAGACAGCTCCTTCAGGATGAGAGCCTGTTGGGAAACACATTGGACCAAATTACAGACATACTGAGTATTAAATGACACAAGGCATCCGCAAGAGGAAAAATGTACCATGTATTGGATGGGCAGAGAAATAACAGAGACGAGAAACCTGATCTCTAATAGGTTGTGTATTTGAAACTGTGTCAATAAGCGCGCTGGAGGCAGTTATTTAAACAATGGACTAAGTTACTGTAGAATCCCCCAGGCTAGGGGACACACCCCCGGGCTAGGCGACACCCCCCGGGCTAGGCGACACCCCCGGGCTAGGCGACACCTCCCGGGCTAGGCGACACCCCCGGGCTAGGCGACACCCCCGGGCTAGGCGACACCCCCGGGCTAGGCGACACCCCCGGGCTAGGCGACACCCCCGGGCTAGGCGACACCCCGGGCTAAGCGACACCCCCCAGGCTAGGCGACACCCCCAGGCTAGGCGACACCCCCAGGCTAGGCGACACCCCCCAGGCTAGGCGACACCCCCAGGCTTGGCGACACCCCCAGGCTTGGCGACACCCCCAGGCTTGGCGACACCCCCAGGCTAGGCGACACCCCCAGGCTAGGCGACACCCCCAGGGTAGGCGACACCCCCAGGCTAGGCGACACTAGACAGTATTTCAATAAAGGAGAACATCATACAATTGTAAATGCTATTACAGACAAAGCAGGCAGATGTCATTAATCCAATCCTCAAGGCCAGATATACAAACGGCGGCATGAATCAAAGAATTTAGAAATATGCTGACGAGCATTAGAGCCTTATCTGATGTGTGCTCCTACCTCCAGAGCATTAGAGCATTATCTGATGTGTGCTTCTACCTCCAGAGCATTAGAGCATTATCTGATGTGTGCTTCTACCTCCAGAGCATTAGAGCCTTATCTGATGTGTGCTTCTACCTCCAGAGCATTAGAGCCTTATCTGATGTGTGCTTCTACCTCCAGAGCATTAGAGCCTTATCTGATGTGTGCTTCTACCTCCAGAGCATTAGAGCATTATCTGATGTGTGCTTCTACCTCCAGAGCATTAGAGCATTATCTGATGTGTGCTTCTACCTCCAGAGCATTAGAGCCTTATCTGATGTGTGCTTCTACCTCCAGAGCATTAGAGCCTTATCTGCTGTGTGCTCCTACCTCCAGAGTCTCCTCAGCTGTGCAGCCTGGCTGTTGCTGTAGTTTGCCGGTCTTCAGGGCCTCAATGTACTCGTCACATTTGGCATAGCCCCCATCTAGGAGGTCCTGTTTGGCCTTCAGCAAGCCCTGGCCCGGGGTGACGTCACCAATACCGATGGAAAAACCCCGGTTAGCTGAGAGAAAGTACACAGGTTTGAACAGTTACATTCACTAGGACACCACAGGTTAGAACAGTTACATTCACTAGGACAACACAGGTTAGAACAGTTACATTCACTAGGACACCACAGGTTAGAACAGTTACATTCACTAGGACACCAACACAGGTTAGAACAGTTACATTCACTAGGACACCAACACAGGTTAGAACAGTTACATTCACTAGGACACCAACACAGGTTAGAACAGTTACATTCACTAGGACACCAACACAGGTTAGAACAGTTACATTCACTAGGACACCAACACAGGTTAGAACAGTTACATTCACTAGAACACCAACACAGGTTAGAACAGTTACATTCACTAGAACACCAACACAGGTTAGAACAGTTACATTCACTAGGACACCAACACAGGGTAGAACAGTCACATTCACTAGGACAACACAGGTTAGAAGGGTTACATTCACTAGGACACCAACACAGGTTAGAACAGTTACATTCACTAGGACAACACAGGTTAGAACAGTCACATTCACTAGGACAACACAGGTTAGAACAGTTACATTCACTAGGACACCAACACAGGTTAGAACAGTTACATTCACTAGGACATCAACACAGGGTAGAACAGTCACATTCACTAGGACAACACAGGTTAGAAGGGTTACATTCACTAGGACACCAACACAGGTTAGAACAGTTACATTCACTAGGACAACACAGGTTAGAACAGTCACATTCACTAGGACAACACAGGTTAGAACAGTTACATTCACTAGGACACCAACACAGGTTAGAACAGTTACATTCACTAGGACACCAACACAGGGTAGAACAGTCACATTCACTAGGACAACACAGGTTAGAAGGGTTACATTCACTAGGACACCAACACAGGTTAGAACAGTTACATTCACTAGGACAACACAGGTTAGAACAGTCACATTCACTAGGACAACACAGGTTAGAACAGTTACATTCACTAGGACACCAACACAGGTTAGAACAGTTACATTCACTAAGACAACACCACAGGTTAGAACATTTACATTCACTAAGACAACAACACAGGTTAGAACAGTTACATTCACTAAGACAACAACACAGGTTAGAACAGTTACATTCACTAGGACAACAACACGGGTTAGAACAGTTACATTCACTAAGACAACAACACAGGTTAGAACAGTTACATTCACTAGGACAACAACACAGGTTAGAACAGTTACATTCACTAGGACAACAACACAGGTTAGAACAGTTACATTCACTAGGACAACAACACAGGTTAGAACAGTTACATTCACTAGGACAACACAGGTTAGAACAGTTACATTCACTAGGACATCAACACAGGTTAGAACAACCACAACACAGAGACAGAGAGATCTTACTCCTAATGAACTCTAATGGATTAACACAAATCAAGATGTGTTCAACCCTCTTGTCAGGGACACTCCCAGACGTATTGAATTTATTTCACAGCTAGCACACCTGATTAGACTTGTCAGTGTTGTGCTCAAGACTTCAAATTCAGAAACATCTGGGGTCCCTAAGGAGGGGTTGACAACCTGACAGAAATCCTATAGAAGTCAGTGGAAATGGAAAACTATTATGAAATCTTGACAATTTTTGTTTGCGTATTTTTCAGGAGATGAGAAATTAAAGGCAAAAAATGTCACCTTTTGTCATTCCACATGCTGACTCATGACACTGGCCTACTTTGATGAACACTAATTAAAGACTACAACAGTTCTTCCGCAGATGTCAAACTGTAACAAGCAAAAACCATCCAGTCCGTGACAGACACGACAACTCAACCATTGAAACTCAGAGCCCCCAAAGAAATGCAATTATGTAATAATCATGTACACCACACAAGTGTGGAAAAACAAAGCCTGAGGGGTGGTGGTGGTGACGTGTGAGGAGGTGGTGGTGTCGTGTGAGGAGGTGGTGGTGTCGTGTGAGGTGGTGGTGGTGTCGTGTGAGGGGGTGGTGGTGTCGTGTGAGGGGGTGGTGGTGTCGTGTGAGGGGGTGGTGGTGACGTGTGAGGAGGTGGTGGTGTCGTGTGAGGAGGTGGTGGTGACGTGTGAGGAGGTGGTGGTGTCGTGTGAGGAGGTGGTGTCGTGTGAGGTGGTGGTGTCGTGTGAGGAGGTGGTGTCGTGTGAGGTGCTGGTGGTGTACATAAGTGTATGTACGTACATAGGTAGGTCGGGGCGATCCGGGCCAGGCGTGACATGGCGTTCGCGGCCTCCAACTGGCCCCAGTCCCTCAGCAGAATGTAGAAGATGTTCTTCTTGGAACCGGAGCCCAGGGTTCCCTTATCCATCGTGCCGCACATCAACTCGCTGTTCTGGATCACCACGACTACGACGGATGGGTGGGCGAGGAGAGACGGGGAAATAAATGAGACAATGTGCCTGAGACGTGTGCATGGTGAAGTGCACGGTGAAGTGCACGGTGAAGCAAGGGGAGAAACTCACAGGAATCGTTGCTGCACAGGTCTTCTCCTTTACCACTGTACTGTTTACCCTTGGTCCTCAGGTTAGCTTTGACCGGACAGGCCTTGCTGGGCTTCAGGATCAGGCCGAAGATCTGCTTCCCGGTCCACAGCACCATGGGCTACGGAACCAAATAAAACGTTATTGTACCTGGGCAGCATTAAATGGGCCGATCCTGTTCTGGTCAGATCACTCACTCACGCGCCACAACGTAGAACACCTGTAGTTTGTTAGTGTGCGCTTAAGTGGTTAATTACAAAGACCATGTGGGGGCAGGGTGTACCTTGAAAATGGCAGGGTGGGTGGGGGGGAGGCTGTACCTTGAGAATGGCAGGGTGGGTGGGGGGGCATGGCTGTACCTTGAGAATGGCAGGGTGGGTGGGGGGCTGTACCTTGAGAATGGCAGGGTGGGTGGGGGGCTGTACATTGAGAATGGCAGGGTGGGTGGGGGATCTGTACCTTGAGAATGGCAGGGTGGGGTAGTGCTATCTTGATCTTCTCATCCACACCGACCAGCATGGAGGCAACTATCTGGCAGGTTTTCGCACGGTCAAAAAAGGAGTCCTTCAGGGTCAACAGGTAGGCTCCTGGTTGGAGAGGAGGACATGGAGAAGGAAATGGAGGAGAAAAGTTACGTTTGACATATAGTCATTGTGCTCCCCTAATCAGGTTCTAAGAAATATCAAGAAAATGTGATGCGTGTACTCGTGTAAATCAGGGGAACTGATTCTGTGTCCTCTCATTAGTATGCCGAGCAACCCCCACATAGTCTCTAGTCTTACGAACAAATTAAAGAAACTATGGTGAGCGAGATATAAACAGGCATGTAGAATCGGGACGCTTTCAAGTTGTTAAATTGAATTTCCGAAAAAGTTGAGTCCTGCAAAGATCTGGACGTTACCGATTTAAAAAATGGTTGACGCTTGAACGCACATTCATGAAAGTCAACCACTGATTGCATTCTTGAAGATATTGTTCTCCTTAATTAACAAATATAAGACGAGTCAACAACGTTAGTGGGATACAACATGCAGGAACATACAACTTATTGAAGTGAGATTTATGTTTACTGGGCAGATGCAGTGACTTTGAGGTGTGAACGTAACAAAAGGTAAAGAAATCTGAATATGAAACAAGCAAAGCAACAAACTATACAACGAAGAGAGATTCATTCCTGAAAGTAAGATCGACTAGAAGACCTTGGCCAGACACACACACGACACACACACACACACACAATCCATTGAATTAAATGTTCAGCCTGGGGCACCGTGGAGATATATACTCTATCACACTAGGGGTCAACATCAGAAATGTGCTTCTTCTGCACCTGTTTAGCCACACCCACCAATCTAAACAGTAATGACCACAATCATCAGACAAAGAAGCTATTTGACAGACTGTCAGCTACAGGTGTGACGCACAATGACTTGCTGTCCAGGGAACCCGCGACACACAATGTCTGACCTGTCAGAAAGTCTTGAATAGCAGCAATCAGAGGCTCTCCGTTTCTGGGCGTCACAAGGTTGGCTTTGGTCTGGAGCGAAAAAGAGAAAATGAAGATAACGAAACCAGGACGATTAGTACGTTTGCTCTACAGGCTTTTGTTCAAGTGTGTTTGGAACGTGGCCAAAGTGAAAGCAGCGGGCGGGGAAGTTCAAAGGTTACTTGCCCCCATCAGCACCAGCGCTTCAGCTTTGGCCTCCTCAGTCTGCGGAAGATGGAGGTTCATCTCGTCTCCGTCAAAGTCAGCGTTGTACGGTGTGCACACGCACTCGTTGAACCGGAACGTTCTGTGAGGCTTCACTTTGGCCTGGAGGATAGACAGAGAAGTCACTTTATCCCCCATTGAGGTCTGCCTGAACTAAAACAGGGAACGTAGGGATACAGAGCTGAAAACATAGACAATAAGATACAGGCATTTCAGTCGAAAACGATCAATGAGTAGCAACTTTTAATGCAAATAGGAGCAAATGTGGTTTTAACTGAAAAACTCTGGAGCAGACCAACATATCTACCAAAAACGGTACAATGGTTTGGATAATCAGAGCAGCTCAACATTGCCGGCACAAACTCCTTCCTCGTATTGCATCAAACTGTTATTCTCCAGGGCTGTTAGGACTCACATGATGGTACACTCTCTTTGTGCTCTTATCCTGCAGCAGCAAATCATTTCCACAGAAGTGAACGAGTCTGAGGGTACGTTATGAAACGAGCACTTACGATATGGGCCATAATACTGAGCTTGTGCAGAGACGGCTGGCGGTTGAAGAGGACGATGTCTCCGTCAATCATGTGACGCTCCACCACGTCTCCAAACCTCAGCTCCTGGGCCATCTTCTCTCGGTTTCCGTACTTCAGGAACCTGAAATGTTTTTAATATATTATTTTCATTATAAACAGGAAATTAATTTAATCTCAGGAGCTGTCAGATAATGCAGGCGCCACCCAAGCCCACCTCTTCATCTGCGTGTGCCGCTGCTGGATGAAGTTCGCTCCAGGGTGGACCTCAGGGCCGTTACGGACCAGCTTCCTCATCAGCTCCAAGTTGGCCTTGTTCACCTAGGTCACAGCAGCAGAGGTCATAGGTCACAGCAGCAGAGGTCATAGGTTACACAGCAGGCTAAGACTAGTGTAATAATGAACTGTGCATGTTACAAGACTGCCGGATTGAAGCACTTAACCTGCGTGGATGCAATATAGACTTTTTGTGTTTCCATTTGCAATTAAAGTCTGCTACTTCGACTGCCTGAATAGTTGAAAGCTTATTACATTAAAATCAATATACACCAGCTTTCAAAAGTATTGGGTCACTTTAAAATGTCCCTGTTTTTAAGGAAAGCATATTTTTTGTTGATTAAAATGACATCATATTGATCAGAAATAGGGTGTAGACATTGTTAATATTGTAAACGACTATATTCACAGAAATATAGTAGACAGGCAGTCACAGAAGGACCTGCTACAGGAGCGGCCCATAATGCACTGCACAAGACCCAAGTGACCCCAAACGTTCGAATGGTAATGTATATTTAAAATATCTACTTTACCATTAGTCTGTTTGTAATATAACCATGACTAGTGTGAAGCATCTATATCATGTTTCCAATAAGAGCCTCACCTTCTCCGGGTAGGTCAGGATTTTGGCTACGTGCACAGGGACGGCCACCTCATCAATCCTCAGGTTTGGATCCGGGGAGATCACCGTTCTCCCAGAGAAATCCACTCTCTTTCCTGACAGGTTTCCACGGAATCTCCCTGCAAAAAGACATGCCGTAGATCCACAGCGTCAACGAGCAGATCTTGGAAATCTACTGCAGTAGGGCGACCTTAGCCACCTATAGCAGTTTGTAAACAGACGTTTCCTCGGTCTATAACAATAATCAATTTCAATCAGGGTTTGTAAATCGGTTTGACCGTGAGACCTTGTTTGCCCTTAAGTCTCTGAACGAAGCCTCTGGTCCACTTCTTGGGGGCCATGTTGAGAGGTATTCCAGACAGCTCACTGTTGATGTACAGAGCACACTGGAGCTGCAGGAAGTCCCAATCCTCCATGATCATCTGGGTCTTGGCTCCTGACATACGATGCTGCAACACAAGTGCTTCCATTCATTAGACATACATTTGAAACAAATTAATGGTGTAACCTAGGTAGGTATTAAGTAATGTTACTCCTGAGCTTAAGCACCAAGTAAAGCAGAGTAATGACCCGAAACACATCCTGCTACATCGTAGCTGTAATGCTCCAAGTTGACCCAAAACAGGGCCTAGAAAAACTCAGGGCCCAGAAGCAGGGCGTAGAAAAACGCTATATTCATTAACCATTTCTGCACCATTTGACCAACACTTCCTGTTTGCTCTCCCAATCCCATGATGCACACATTCTGAATGACATCACACTGTGGATGACCTCACGACCCTGACACTCCGCTACACCATACCTGAACCCACCTTCTGAATGACATCACACTGTTGATGCCATAACAACCCGACACCCATCACACTGTGCCAGTACCCACCTTCTTGATGACATCGTTGAGGAATATAATCTCAGTGAGTTTCATGGTGAGGTCGTCCTCATTAGTTCCTGATTTGAGGTCCGACACGACGGAGGGGCGTATGCAGAGAGGAGGTACCAGCAGCCGTGTCAGGATGAGGTCTGCAGGTTTCCCCGCCTCAGGGTTCATCAGGAGCAGAGGAACGTCCTCAGATGGTATTCTCCTGAACAGGTTCAACACCACCAGGGGACTCAGGTTCTCCTGGAAGGGGTTACATACAGAGATTATACAAACCACTCCGTGTCCCAAAACCAGATGAGTTCAGAACTAAACAGGGCCAGCCAATTCCCAGTTTTCAATACACTTAAAAGCAGCTAGGGAGTAAAGCATGCATCTTCTTCCATAGCTTCCTTTACACAAGCTGCTAGCATATGTCATCCACATTCTGAGTGTGCCCAGTGTTAAACAGGGGGAAGCAATTACAACACCCCCCTGCACCTGAACGTGATCTGGACAAGGACAGTTGGTGTAGCTCAGTGGTGGAGTGCATGCTTTGTGTGTGTGATGTCCTGGGTTCAATCCCCAGCTTCTCCCCAGGTGGCCGTTGCAAATGAGAATTCGTTCTTAATCGGCCTACCTGGTTAAATAAAAAAGCTTTAAACAGGTCAAGTGTGGCTAACCTGAGCTTTGTTGAGTAGGCCTTCCACTTCCTTATTGTGTTCGATTGCAATATCAAACGAGTTAAGAAAGTCAGACACCACTGAGTCCACCACTTTCTTTGTTGTCTTGTATTTCTCGTGAATAATTTTTAGGAGGCCACATTTCTTCACAGGTCCTGAGGGAAACCGGAGAACAGAGGTAAATTTAATGTCACAAAAACATCACTTGGGCTGTACGTTGCTTTTACTTTAACGCCAGAAAATGTTAAACACTTTATATTGTATATTTTTGTTTCTTTTCTAAGGCCCCAACCTTTACATTTAACTGCATAAGCGATTATTGTTAACCTACCATTTAATGTGGCGCAATTGAGACACATTGTTCTCTTGCGGCATTTGTCAGATATCTTCTTTTTCATGCCACGCTTCTGGAGGTAGGCGAGGTTCGGTCTCTTCAACACATCCATGAACTGCAGCTTTTCCTCTCTGGTCAGCATGATGTGAGAACAGTTCTTACAGATCATCTACAACAGTGGAAAAATCATTGAGTTACAGCGGTCAAACCTTTACATAATGAATTCTGTGACCTCCACGGGGATCCATAATGCACTGGTACATATACGGGGATATATTGTAGCGAGACAGAAAAGAGTTGAGACGGTACAGTGAGTCAAAAGAACTGGTGAGAAAAAGGGAGTATATAGAGAATAATTATCAAGTATTTCTCGTGGGCTTGCCTGTAGGATTCCGATAGTGGCTTTGAAATAGCCCACATGAAAGCAAGGGAGCTCCAGGTCCAGGTATCCATAGTGACCCAGACAATCAGCCAGGTTCTTTCCACAAGTCTCACATGGCCGGTCCTTCTCACTCGTGCCCTGGAACATAGAAGTGTGTGACATCCGTTTGTTTTCCTCAGACGGCTCAACGTGACACTGACATTAAATGTTTTCCATTCCTTTAAACTGTTTCCTTTAGGCCTGTTTCAACAAAAAATTGGGACAACATGCACAGAAAAGTAATCACATACGTGATCTTGTCATGAGAGAACAACACACAAAAGTCTGTGAAGTATCCTTAAAATGAAAGACTAGTGCTTGTTGTGTGTGGTCACCAAGTAAAATGCAGTGGTGGTCCATCACTCCATATGGTATATATATATATATATATATATATATACGGGTGGCGTGTGTGTTTGAGAGTGTTAGCTGTACTACACACTGTTGGGGTAGCATGTGTGTGTACGTTAGCTGTACCGTACTGCATTGCAGTAGTGTGTGTGTGTGTTGGGGCGTGTGTGTGTGCTGGCTGTACCATCCGATGGTCCAGTACTCCATACTGCAGTGGAGTGTGACTGGTGTCCTGGCTGTACAGGTTCTTGCTGACCACCTGTATGTGGGCTTGCTGTCTCATCTGCTCAGCCGATTTCATCCCAAAACAGATGTGGCTTCTGTTGGGGAAAGACAACTTTAACCCGCTGGATAACCCGCTGGATAACCCTAACTCTGAACCATTCACAACAGGTCTTGCCCGTTCATTCAGTAAGGAGAAACTGCATTTGGTTGTAATGTCCAATGACAATATAGTTTAATCTAATCTAGAATGCAGTGTGACTTGTCATAGCAGACAGACTAATTGACTGAGGGAAAATGTTAAAAGCTACTATAATGTATCAGCTATAATCAGCGAGGACAGTTCATTATCACCAGACATGATATATCCTAACCAGACAGACAGCTAGTATTTATTGTGGTTTTGCAGCAGTGGATGGAATTAACAAGATAATGTAATGAACTGCGTTAATAAGTGACGTCAAACACGTATACTATTGGGGACATATTGATGGCTAATGTCTAGCAGCTATAATGTCTAGCGGCTATAATGTCTAGCGGCTATAATGTCTAGCGGCTATAATGTCTAGCAGCTATAATGTCTAGCAGCTATAATGTCTAGCAGCTATAATGTCTAGCAGCTATAATGTCTAGCAGCTATAATGTCTAGCAGCTATAATGTCTAGCAGCTATAATGTCTAGCAGCTATAATGTCTAGCAGCTATAATGTCTAGCAGCTATAATGTCTAGCAGCTATAATGTCTAGCAGCTATAATGTCTAGCAGCTATAATGTCTAGCAGCTATAATGTCTAGCAGCTATAATGTAGCAGGCTGGCTGTGATCACTGTAGCTACTCACATCTTTTTGGCCACATCGGTCTCTCTAAACTGCTCTTTCACCATGGTGCCTCTCGTTTACCCGAGCCAACCTCCGACAGAAAGAGACAGATGTACAGTTAAATCTACAGTTAAATCACAATCACACAGTCATTTCTCCAGTCCAAGTCCCATGATGCAGAAACAGCGTGAGGAACACATTTGCCAACGACATGCACACATCCGGTTCAAGAGTGTCCCGTGGCAGCTAGACATGCGTGTGTTCAGCAGCAGTGCCCTCTAGTGGACATAAGATATATTTCACCCTCATTGGGATACAGTCAAATGGACGCTAGACATGCGTGTGTTCAGCAGCAGTGCCCTCTAGTGGACATAAGATATATTTCACCCTCATTGGGATACAGTCAAATGGACGCTAGACATGCGTGTGTTCAGCAGCAGTGCCCTCTAGTGGACTTAACATATATTTCACCCACGTGGTCTGCGTGCCAGAAAAAGCCAGTTTCATTTACACAGATGGTCTTTTCAGTTGAGATTGATTTTTTTTCGGACTAGCCTAAATATGAATAATGATAATGATTGAAATCCATACAGGTTAAGTGATGACACATTTATAAACATATGACATCCTCAACTCATTTTCGGTCAAAAATGCACATAACACATTAAACAGATGTAGAAGTATAGTTTTTTCTGTAATTGGACGCCACAGATATCAGACAGAGGATGACAGGACCTGTGAACTTGACCTGTTTGCGGTTGGAGAAAAACATTTGCGGCTGGCCAACTAATGAGTCCCATCACACTCAATGTATTTTTATATGCACCAATCTTGAGTGATATATGACCTGTGTTTTTGTAGAGAGTGTTCGAGGGGGGGTAAATTGATATAACTATCATGGCACATTTCAGATATTTTGGCATAAGGCCGTAGGAAGATTATCAGTATATCATAACGGAAGGGTGCTAACATGAAATACCCAGACACGGGGGCCTTCTAGAGATGCTACATGAAATGTCTGCACGTAGTTGGTCTTAGAAACAATTGAGCGGGAATTTCGGCCAACTTTAAAATTCAGCACCGTTGCAATATTCACTTTGAGCTTGGGGTGAAATATGTAACATTTTTCACACAAGAAGTGCAAGATCAGAATTCCTTGTCGATCAGAAAAAATAAACTGATATATAAATCAGTTCACGATCAGATTGAAGCAGAACCACAAAGTATGGTCTGTGGTTTTGAGCTTCAGTCGGCCTTCAGTCCTCTGATTCAGAACCGCTCCCTAGTGGGTGGAGTCAAAAACAGGTTCCGTTCTCCATTTCCTACAACAGAACTAATGCTGTATTTGTATTTGGAACAGGATGTTTACTTCTACTTGGCCAGCCACATAAATGAAATTGCTTGGTGAATGTTCGCGTCCTTGATTCTGTGGTCAGTGAGAATTTCTTGTGCACTACCGGAGAAACACTTGGGATCATTGTTGTGCTGGAAGATCTAACAACAACCCAGGTTTAACCTCAACACTGAAGCAGACAGATGTAGTTATAAAATCTCCTGGTACATAACAGAGTCCTTGATGACATGTGTCCTTAACCAGGATTCGAATGTACTTGGGTTAGATCAAAATGTAATGAAAAAGCTACATGCGCTGAGGTCTGTCTAAATGATAGTAGAGACTTTTTTTCTCATAACACTTAAAAAAACCTTAATGGTATAAAACTGTTATCAAGTTGTATTTATGGAGACCTGTCGCTCCCAAAATTCCACCAAATTCAATAATTCTCTAACAGAGATTTATGGATATTATTTCACCTCTTGAGCCATCTTCACTTTAAGGGTCCAAAAACATTTGGGTCTTCATCCAAGCCTGTTAATCAAAGCTTCCGTTCATTTTACACAACTTAATAATTTCCCTAAAAGGTATGTCTTAGGGTGATTGATTGATTAAGTGTTTTTTGCTTTTGTTTTTACCAAGGCTGCCACCCTGTAGCCTACCCTGTAGTCACCCAACGTGGCATTCGCTTCCGGAAACAGCGGATGCTCAGTAAAGGCTTCCCCTGGGTTCGCAGACAGGGATTACCTGTTGACTTCAGTGACGTGTGTGTGTGTGTGTTCCTGTGCGTGCGTGCTCTTTAGGAAGCCTGGCCGGGGATCACGGCAGCATTACACTGTACATGTCTTTGAAAGGCATATAAACCACAATTTAAAAAAAATATATACAATGTTTATATCTTAAATAGCATGAGCAGAACAATCAGTTTTATCAGTCCTTATTGAAAAGAGAAAATAAACGTTAATTTTATGCACATTTGGTGTTTAATTTAATGAGTGTAATATTGATTGCATGATAATGATTCTTGACAACACCCGAAAAGATCTTTGCCACACCACGCGCGGTAGTCCCCACTGGTAGATGTGCCGGCTGTGCGAACAACACCATTTGCATGCATACGTGACAGATATAACCTGGTGCATATTTGGTCATATCATATTTTTATCGTCTGTATTTATGTATTTGACCGAGCATAGTGTCTGGGACAAATCGGAGCCACCAGCAAGTCTTTTGTCTAGGATAGCTTGTAGTGTTTGCTTTCAGGACCACGTGTGTGTGTAAAAATATACTTTTGGTGGTATCAAACAGTTTTATGAAGGATCAGTGCCAATACTTTTCTGCAGTCGCTTGTCACTTGCCGCCGTTACTGCTTACAAAAACTTAAAAAGTTTATGACTTTGTGATCAAATGGATTTGAGACAGATTATCCAACCTACAGCCTTCTTAACTTGTTTGCACCAAATACAATAAAATCCAGTGACCTTTTGACTCTTTTAGGACCTGTGAATGTATGTTCACCAACTTTTTATTATTCCCTAGGGTTCCTCTGACAGAAATTATTTCCCCGTAGGGATTAAAACTGTTTTTTATCGTAATGGTCATGCTAATTACTTTTATTTGGCAACATAGCTGGAGATACTGTGGACCATGGAAAGAATTTCACAGATTACCATCTGCTACAGAAGCATTAAAAAGTACACACCCGTCAAGGAAAAGAATATTTCATGTCGTCGTAACATTTACCCCCCCCCCATTTACTAGAGGGTTCAAATTGCAAAGACACATAGCTTCATCAGCACACTGGACACATGGTGAGGCCTGAAGTCTTACAAGGAGGGGCTAAAAATACAATCCACTCTGGATTACACACGGCACTGAGACCAAACAGTCAGTCAAAACAGGCTACAAGGTAAGGCCACTCAGAAGGTCTGCGTTAGTCTGCGTTAACGTCAAACTAGACTAAATCTCACAGTTAACTGTGGAAAAATCTGATCGCCATGAATAAGAGTCAATCCGATTTCAGACTCGCCGTTAATCAACTTTGATAGAGCACAAAAGCAAGTTGAGGCAACACATGGGTCCCGCCGTGGCCCTCTGTCTCGTGTTACAGTGTACCCAAAGGACACGACCCTACACCCCATTCAGCAAAATGGCTAACCTCATTAATGAGTCAACCGCCACATTAAAGTTAACTGTTATTATGAGTGGTTTGACAGAGGAACTCTTGGCATAAGGTAATGGGATCAGATGCATTAACTCTGAAGCAGGGCCTCCATATATATGAATCATCAGGTCTTCACTCAACCAGGCTATTTCAGCTGCCTCACAGGGTCAGGGATATCATGGTCCCAGCAACAGTAAAACCGGACAACTTTCAACACCTCTACATGGTGACCTTGTAAAGATTTTCATGTGTCCCAGCAACAGTAAAACCGGAACAACTTTCAACACCTCTACATGTTGACCTTGTAAGAATATTTACGTCTCCTGTTTATTGTCTGCGTCAGGAGAATACTCAACGAATGTCCCAACATGCACAGAACATGTTTTTGTGTTCTCAGAGGATGTGATATCAATGCTACAGCTTTGTTTCATGATCACCTTACATTAACACTTGTGTCCAGTTTTCTGCAAAGTAGGAGAGGATATAATTAAAATCCCTCAAATGTACACAATAGGTTTGTAATTGTCTCAGAATGAAACTTGTTGTACACATGTTTTATGAGAACGTTGCACACACATTTCTGTGTATCAGTTTTCAAGATGTCACCCGATGGCTAAAAACAAATCTTCCCCAAACTATATTTCATTACACATTTGTTGCTGAGCCAATCAAGGCCCAGATTGACGAATTTCTCTTTTGCTCTGTTGCCAAATTTAGCGATGCACTCAATGCTTTAAAAAATATTTTAAAAACTGAAATTGCTAATTTGCATTTATGTGCTATATAATTATACGGTACATGTTATTGGATACGGTAATTGCCCTTAAACACGACCTCTTAGTTCACACTACACCTATGTTTCCGGTATATTACATTGGCCTCGTCAAGCAATGGGTTAATCTGAGTCAATGTCACTTATCTTTGCAAATGTACATTATTTGTCATCTACTGTCCATCAGGTGCACATGGAAACTTCCTCAATGATATTGTCACCTTGAGAAGCTAATTTCCTAAGGACGTGTGATACACTGCAAACTCACAGAACTGGGCTGTGAACTGGGCTCACTTCACCTGCTTTCAGTTGAAGCTTGGATCCAATAACTTTGTGCTTGCCTACTGAGTTGTAAGGTGAACTCAAGGCAATTATAGCTCAATTGGTAAGAGCCTGGGTCAAAGTGAAAATGTATGCACATGTTTGGTAAATTATTGAGTATAATGTAGAATGAATAACCAAATTATCCTGACTGTGCAATATTTAAGCTGTGCATAACTTAACATCTTTACCCAGGCCACATTGGATCTCTAATGGGAAGGCAGATTCCACTGAGCCCAGTGAATAAACTCGCAGTCTTGAATTTCCTTTTGTGTAAATAGCTTCCTCTTGAGCCTAGGACAGAAAGTCCCAATTCATTTTCTTCTAAATGTCACTGTTGGAAGAGAGCACAGAAGGCGCATGCTGTTGTGAATAGACATTCCTTTATTCCATCTAAAATAGAAAGAAAGAAGAGGTCGCAACCATGAACTCAAAAGAAGATAGCCTGAACAATAAACCATGCAAAATGTGTGTAACACCAAGAGCCCTGATTTATAAAACATCAAATATAAAACTGGTAGAAAGATAGTCTTTTTTGTGTGACACATGTCTTAACCATTTGACAGGTGCAATAAATTCCATTTGCGCAGAACAATTTCCCATTTACAATTAGATTAATACCGACACATGTAACTTATCAAATACAATCAAATGGATGCTTATAAAAAGCCATGCCATCACAATGCGTAATGATGCACAATGGCTGTTCTTGCGCTGTTAGAAAATGTGGCAAATGGAAGGATTCCGAAGGAACGCAACATCAGACAGCAAGAAGACTTGCTGGCAAACGAGGACGATTAGACGACTAGACGACATAAGCTGGTTCCGACGTCCTCGAGCCGCCCTGTTAGTCCTCTGCACTCTTTTGGGCCCAGCGTTACTGAGGAGCACTCAGAGAATCCAGTCCGTGCCAGTCCCACACTCAGATTTATGGCGCTGGTACTTTCCAGAGGGAATGTCCAAATAATTTGATGCAGACATGTTGCTCCCTAATGTAGTGGCTTGGAAGCCTGGGTCAACCCATGACTCATTCATTTTAAGACACAGCAGTGCCTTCCGTAGCAAATCTTCATGCATGACTACAGACCATCTCATGCTGCAAGAAATACCTATGTATCATTGGCTACTATGGGCATAAAAGGAGAGAAACTCATGGTGTGGCCTCCATCCTCCCCTGACTTTAACCCTATTGAGAACCTTTGCAGCATCCTCAAACAAAAGATCAATGAGGGGGGAGGCCGTTCACATCAATACAGCAGCTCTGGAGGCTGTTCTGACATACTGCAAAGAAATTCAAGCAGAAACTCTCCATAAACTCACAAGCTCGATGGATGCAAGAATTGTGAAAATGATATCAAAGAAGGGGTTTTATGTTGACATTGAACATCCTGTAAAGATATAGCTTTTGATTTCAGTAAAAATGACCTCCTAATTCAGCAAATTCAACAAATGACCATTTTCAGTTCTTTACAAACTATAAAATGTTTTCAAACTTTGCTGTGCATAATAAGTTGGAACAGTGCATTTTTAGTAAAAAAAAAAATACTGTTTTCATTTGTGGTTCGTTCAATGAAATTCGACCTATACCCTAACGGTTGGTGACTTGAAAATTATACTGACTGTCGTTTGCATCGCCTATTAGGAAAATCTGTGTAAAATATCATTTGCAGGACTCAAAGGATCTGCTGCCAATGTCTTGGTACCAGACACTTCAAGACACTTTCAGGGAGTCCATGTCTCGATGGGTCTGCACTGTATTGATGGTACGCTGAGAGCATTTTAGGCTGGTGGTCATAATGTTTTGGTGTATGAAAACCTGGAGGCAAAGTACGGGTTTATTCTACAGGAAACTCACACTCCTGACTCCAAAACATGTTAGCATTTACTGTACATCCCATCTTACAGGAGTGTGGACACTCAAACATCAGGGTAATATTATTTGTATCATTGGGTTGATGTGTACTCTCCCAGACACTTTTGTCCAACATGTGCAGTCTGAGACGGGGGTGTGCGAATCCCAGTTGTATTTACGTTCCGCGTTAAAAAAATTCTTGTCCTTGACTGTGTCTTCTTACAATCTGTGTTGTCTTCACATTCACAGGTCTAAAAATAAAGCTGTCAAAAAAAACAAGTAGGCCTGATCGTCCTGTGTAAAGCTCATCTGCCAACAAAGCAATTACGCAGATGACAGATAATGACAGGCAATGACAAGTTAACCTAGACATATTGCTGTGTAAGACACATGTATTTTGGACATACCTTTGGCATAATAAGGGCATGTTAGTTTCATAACTAATCTGTTGCTTTAGGACTCTTCAAGTTAGTTTCATAACGAATCTGTTGCTTTAGGACTCTTCAAGTTAGTTTCATAACGAATCTGTTGCTTTGGGACTCTTCATGTTAGTTTCATAACAAATCTGTTGCTTTAGGACTCTTCATGTTAGTTTCATAACGAATCTGTCAACACGATATCACAGGTTTTCGTGAAATAGACACGATTTTTGTACCCCAAATCTGTGACATGCACACATAAAAGTTATTTTTTTCGTGTCCTGGACACGATTACTTTTTTTGTGTACAGGACACGTAATATTTAGGACTCCACGGAAAATCGTCACACACACACACAAAAAAGCACACCAAACGTTTTTGTTCAACGACACGTTAAACAAATAATTAAATCGAAATGTTCGGTATTGGTTAAGGTTAGGGCAAGAGTAAGAGTCAGGCTTTCGTTTAATATTTAGAGTAATAAAAAGAGTTCTATTCCAGAAAGTTAAATCCGTCGCGTTTACAATTCAAGCTAAGCCCACTTCCTGGTTGAAATGCCAATTGAGTCAACCAATCACGACACTTGCTTTCGACAGCTCAGGGAAATCGTGTCCAGGACACGAAAAAAATACCTTTTACGTGTGGATGTCACAAATCTCGGGTACAAAAATCGTGTCTATTTCACGAAATCTCATGATATCGTGTTGAATCTGTTGCTTTAGGACTGTTCATGTTAGTTTCATAGCGAATCTGTTGCTTTAGGACTCTTCATGTTAGTTTCATAACGAATCTGTTGCTTTAGGACTCTTCATGTTAGTTTCATAACAAATCTGTTGCTTTAGGACTCTTCATGTTAGTTTCATAACGAATCTGTTGCTTTAGGACTCTTCATGTTAGTTTCATAACGAATCTGTTGCTTTAGGACTCTTCATGTTAGTTTCATAACGAATCTGTTGCTTTAGGACTCTTCATGTTAGTTTCATAACGAATCTGTTGCTTTAGGACTCTTCATGTTAGTTTCATAACGAATCTGTTGCTTTAGGACTCTTCATGTTAGTTTCATAACAAATCTGTTGCTTTAGGACTCTTCATGTTAGTTTCATAACAAATCTGTTGCTTTAGGACTCTTCATGTTAGTTTCATAACGAATCTGTTGCTTTAGGACTCTTCATGTTAGTTTCATAACGAATCTGTTGCTTTAGGACTCTTCATGTTAGTTTCATAACGAATCTGTTGCTTTAGGACTCTTCAAGTTAGTTTCATAACGAATCTGTTGCTTTAGGACTCTTCATGTTAGTTTCATAACGAATCTGTTGCTTTAGGACTCTTCATGTTAGTTTCATAACGAATCTGTTGCTTTAGGACTCTTCATGTTAGTTTTCGAATCTGTTGCTTTAACTCTTCATGTTAATCTGTTGCTTTAGGACTCTTCATGTTAGTTTCATAACGAATCTGTTGCTTTAGGACTCTTCATGTTAGTTTCATAACGAATCTGTTGCTTTAGGACTCTTCATGTTAGTTTCATAACGAATCTGTTGCTTTAGGACTCTTCTTTCAACACTTGTATTGGAATGTACAGCTCCGTACACAGTACAGCTCAGCAGTTTCAGATGACGGGTCGCAAGGCAGTCCCATCTGATTTTAAAAGGCTTGTATTTTAGGCCTGCAGTGTCTTGGCCATGCCCTCTATTAAATACAGACCACATGCTGAAAAGTGAAGAACTGCCATTCCTTGGACCATAGACTATTCTAGAACAGGCCAGTACATTACTTTGTCCCTATTAGTCGAACACGAGTTCGTTCCAGCGCTGCCATTGACCCCCTGTAATGTATTCCCAGTAAGATATGTGACCTGAACAATAAGACCCGAATGAACCAAGCTCAGTTGTTCTGCAGTTCCCTGCCCTTCGTCCGTGACATTTCACATCCAAATATGGAATTCTATCCCACCACATCTCTTACACCTTTTACACGCATGCTGACACACACACACACACGACACACAAGAACACATATGTTTACTGAGCAGTTGTCATGGGGACAATAAAATGTAAACGCCTAAATGGAAGCTCATTCTAACCTGAACGATAACAGTACATGGATGTCACAAACCTGAACGATAACAGTATATGGATGTCACAAACAGGAACAATAACAGTATATGGATGTCACAAACCTGAACGATAACAGTATATGGATGTCACAAACCTGAACGATAACAGTATATGGATGTCACAAACAGGAACAATAACAGTATATGGATGTCACAAACAGGAACAATAACAGTATATGGATGTCACAAACCTGAACGATAACAGTATATGGATGTCACAAACAGGAACAATAACAGTATATGGATGTCACAAACCTGAACGATAACAGTATATGGATGTCACAAACCTGAACGATAATAGTATATGGATGTCACAAACCTGAACGATAACAGTATATGGATGTCACAAACCTGAACAATAACAGTATATGGATGTCACAAACCTGAACGATAACAGTATATGGATGTCACAAACAGGAACAATAACAGTATATGGATGTCACAAACCTGAACAATAACAGTACATGGATGTCACAAACCTGAACAATAACAGTATATGGATGTCACAAACCTAAACGATAACAAAATATGGATGTCGCAAACCTGATCGATAACCGTTAATGGATGTCACAAAATATTTATTTGAACGTTCTCTTAACCCATACGTTTACTCTCATACTATAACATTTACTCCTAACTAATTAAGTGTTTGACATTTGTTTGATACAGTAGTGAATTACGTTTATTTAAATTACTGTACAGCTGAGATGTACATGTTAGGTATCAAGGTTTCAGTGGTGGTGAGTTAACACATTTATACAACTTCTGTTATCGCAATACAGTCATTTTCATTCATGCTATCAATAAGTTGGTCATAATTAAATTCACATACAAGCATTACACAGAAGACCAACCCAACAGGAATGTGGCTCCCTATGAAGTTGGTGGCACACGTGTTGACGCAGAAACACAATGGTCTCTCATCCAATCAATTTCCTTCAGAGGATCTATTATTAACTGGTGCTGGTTGGCACTTTGAGACAGATATAAGAAGACTGAGTTCCCAGCATCATTCGGGCAGATACCTTCTTCTTTTGTGGTAAGACTCTCCACCTAAGATTTTAACACCTGTTTTACCTTTGTAGTAACTAGGCAGTAGCTACTACACTGTTTGAATAAATAACATTTCATTAACAAAATGTTAAAGTAGGTAATCAGGGTTCTAAGAAAACTAATTTGCTTGAAATGTGTTATGCAACTCTGCGACTTGACTTGATGGTTAAAAAGTGTGGCGTTGTTTTGCAAATTGTGAGGCAAGTCTCTGTTGTAGTGAAGTGACTTGCATCCAGACACATATTTTTTCATCAGTTACCAGCTCCACAAATTGGACATGGCTCCACTATTATACATGAAAGTTTAAGTTATTTAGAAGATGCTCTTATCCAAATGTATGTTTAACCAAGAGATTATAATTTCCTTCTTCGTCATCAGAAGGATTTCTATTTTTTTTTTGTTTATTTTGACTAAATAATTCTAATACAACTAAGAGCAGCAGTTACACTCCAGTTGTAGGAAGGCCACACTGCAGATATTGATTATAACGTGCTTCAAAAAAGGATAGATGAACTGGCGGACTGAAACATTTAATTTTGAGAGTCCCAAGGTTCAACTGTAGACAAAAAATGATTTCTTTTGAAATGTTTCTATCCAACAATTCAGTGTAAAATGTTTCTAAGCCCTTCAATGCAAATTTTGTAAGAAACACGTTTGTTTTCTACACCAACGTTTTTCTCAGGGTCTTCCAAGAACTAACAATTCATCTTTAGAAGAGGGAAAAGAAGGTGAGACGAGGTTTAAGTCTGCCGATATAAAGTACCTATATTGTCTGTATGGAGGAAGCACCAAGGACTCAATCATTATTTATGTAATGACTTGCTCCTAGAGATCCGTCACCATGAGTACGGACGCTGAGATGCAGATCTACGGCAAGGCTGCCATATACCTCCGTAAGCCTGAGAAGGAGAGGATGGAGGCACAGGCAGCACCCTTCGACTCAAAGAACGCTTGTTATGTGACTGATGCCAAGGAGCTGTACCTTAAGGGTTTGGTTACTGCCAGGGCCGAAGGAAAGTGTACTGTAACAGTCACTCTTCCCGATGGCACCAAGGAGGTGAGTCAGATTTAAAAAAATAATAATACATTTTTTGAATGCCATACACACCTACACATGTGGGTTCCTCAATGAACTTTTAGGAAGATATACGGTTTCATGTGCGACTGTTTACTGTTTATCTATTGCACATTTAAAAGAAAACTTCTTAAAACGGCTTTATAACATCGATTCATATCTGTGTGTAGTTAGTTATTCTGGATTACAAAAGAATTGGCTAAACTTTCTAACTATTTCAGACAGGAAAAGAGTTCAAAGAGGCGGACGTCTTCCAGATGAACCCTCCTAAGTATGACAAGATTGAGGACATGGCCATGATGACCTACCTGAATGAAGCCTCTGTCCTGTATAACCTCAAAGAGCGTTATGCAGCATGGATGATCTACGTAAGAAACATACATGAACATACACACACATAAACACATTCAGTACTACGCATCAAAAGGTGTAGAAACTAAAAAATACCAAGTCAGCAGACCCAGTTAAGTATGACAAAGGCAGACAAACAGATCCTGTCATAAATCCAGGTAAATGTCAGCCTGGTTAAAAGCTAACGCCCTATTTTATAATACTTTAATCCAGACCTACTCTGGGCTCTTCTGTGCCACGGTGAACCCCTACAAGTGGCTCCCTGTATACGACATGGAGGTTGTCAATGCCTACAGAGGCAAGAAGAGGATGGAGGCTCCACCCCATATCTTCTCCGTCTCTGATAACGCCTTCCAGTTCATGCAGATTGGTAAGAGCTTTGCACGGATGGTTGGATACACGGATGGATGAATAGACGGAGATGGATGTAGTTAGAGATGGCTTAAAAGATGTAAAAATGTTACTTTGTCTGTGTTAGCATAGTTCGCTACAAGTTTTATTAACATTATTGGCGCAGAACTTCATGAATATGCTTAAGATGCACTAATATGGATATAATGTTATTCAGTACAATGAACAATATTTTTTTTGGATTATAGACCAGGAGAACCAGTCAGTCCTGATTACGTAAGTTGTTTACAAAAATGTATTTTAAGACAGTGTAATAGAGTAAAATGTTATTTGTGTG
>CM055730.1:4009845-4052345 GCA_029465975.1 Dallia pectoralis
CTGAGACTCAAGTTAACAAGCTCAGAGCCAAGACCCGTGATTCTGGAAAGGTACAGAAATAAAATAATTCACGGAATTTTATCAAGTGTTCATCAACTGTATTTAACATGTTTTTTATTAACACTGATCAATGCTATTCTTTTACCTCACAGGCCAAAGAAGAATAAACAAGATATTTTAATCAAGATAACCATCATATTACCGATGTCATATAAAATATGATTTTCATGGCAAAATGTTTAGCATTGATTAAAAACATCGAGAATCAAAACACTGACCCTTGTGTCTATGGTTTTTGTATTTGGCAAACAGAACTAGTTATTATTATTAATTATATTATTAACTTGTATTAATCTTTAGCTGAGGATTCAGCAAAGTAAGTATTTTGTGGGATGACTTTAGGTGTTGGAGGATAACTGGCGTTCTCCCCTGAGGCGTCGATCAGGACACAACAGCGTAGAACAGGATGAACGTGTGGGTTCTTTAATGCAAACTTTGGCACATGACACATAAGTTGTGCGCTATTGTGTGGTTCTTCACATAAATAAAAATAAGAAAGTGTCACTAACACAGCATCTATCACAGTACATCATAACTATGATAATACTGAATGTAGTAGCAGCTGATTGAGACTGAATATCTTACATAATATTTCAACCATAACCTCCTAGTTAGTCTAATAAACAGCAAACTGCAGCATAAGTCTAGTCACCTAACACAACAAAGGTACAATGTTCACCTATGGAGTAACTGAAACAATTATTACTTCCATGAATCCAGAACATTTATTAACTCTAAGGTAGCTTGCAGTTTGTCTTGAACGCACAGACAGCATAACAAACTGCGTCCCTAAAGAAGATCAGGGTCAGCGTCTCGGCCAATCACAGTGAGTTACGAGACAGCGTCTCAGCCAATCACAGTGAGTTATGAGACACCGTCTCGGCCAATAGCAGTGCCGTAAACTAGTAGGTTTTAATGTTGCAAACCACCAGTATTTGCAAGTAGCCCGGTTTAAACACATATTGTTGTGAAACTTCACTGTAAATTTATGAGGTAATTCCCCGTAAAACAAAAGCCCCCAAAGGAACCTCATGCCCCTGTTTCCCAAATATTGCTTCCCCCGGCCCCCTTCGTGCTCTGAACGCCCCCGTTGAGAACCACTGCTGTAAGGTATCTTTTTAGGCGTTGAAGATCGTATTTCAGGACAACTGTAACAAATGCTGCCTTTTTATGGATATATTTTGAGTAGCCTACATACATGTGTTGAGCACCCTCAATGTGTTGAGTGAACGGTGCTTTAATATACGGAAAGTGAATCTGCTTCATGTAAGGGCTCAGGGAGAGAGTGTCCTAAAAAATATTGGCAACCTAAATGACTGATGTCACTTCTTTCAGCCAATCTATTGGACAAAAACATTTGTATGTATTGTTCCATGTAGAATAACTACATGTCGTTTCTTTCCTTTTTATTTCTTATTATTTTACAAAAGTTTAATGTCAATGATTTCTGCTGGTGGTTTATAATTTTCTACAGTTTCAGAAAGCCTTGGGAAATCTATACCAGTTCAACAATTTATAATCTTGCTTAACAGGTTTGTTTTTTAACTTTTCGATTTGCGTACACCGTTAGTCAATTTCCTAACAATAATATCTTGGAGCAACACTAAACATTGAGACATAATCATGCCAGCACATGTCTGTCTGGTTCTAAACCCGAGGAAAACATTATCTCATGCGGAAGTGACAGTTAACTGTGAAACACATTGTGAATGGTTGAGTAAAAAAGCTGAGGTAATAGTTTCTTATTTCTTATAAGTTTCAGTAATATTTTTTTTAGTAATTGAATAACCTGCTGTTAAAAAGGTTTCAAAACGCAATATAACAATGTCATGTTGATGTCAAACATGTAGTTATTATCACAGTGACATCTCGGGAATATACAAGTATACCATTTTTTATTCCAACTGTTACAATCACAGTTCACATGTACATTGTTTGCATAGTACTACACATAACGAAAATATTTAAAACAAAAATGTTTAAAAGAAAAATGAATCAATAAGTAAGGAATACAGGACAGGAGAACATGAGTCATAGCACAGCACAATGGAATTTCTCCAGTTAATCTGTGTTTCCAAAAATGTTACGTCACGGTCCTGGATTAAGGAGGAACTAGCAGAGGTTTTCTTCACAAAAATACATTCTATAAATCATAACTCACTTACAAGACAAGCAACGCCCTGGCAGCACCACATGACTCATACAATGATCCACACAACCCAGTGAACAGAGGGAACCAAAATACACTTACTAACGAAAATAAGGAGCAGGTGAAAACAATAATTAAACAATAGTCCTAGGTGTAGTTACTACTGGGTTGTGGGCTGCGAAACTAGAGGTTTGTGATATTTTATCTGTTTGTGATATTTTATCTGTTTGTGATATTTTATCAAAAATTTGACAAATTTCACTAGCATTTTTATATTGTAAGTTAAATATAGAATCTCCATTATTGTAAGTTAAATATAGAAAAAACATTTTAAGTTCAAAGAGGATACATTTCGAGTAAGGTTTGAATTGGAGTACTCTTGCTTTTTGAATGTGAAATGTACCCAATATAATTTAATTGTGATGTATAAAAAAACAGTATTAGAATTAGAAACAGGATAATTTCTTCAGAAATATGTATTAATTTGTTGTGACATGCAAATATTTGGATTGTGTTGTATGTTAAAATGATGTATTTACCATTTTATCGATGTCAGATAAAAATCTTGTAGCCCTAGAAAGACACAGTTTCTGGAAGTGAAAGAAGTTTAACTATGATGAACACAGTGTCATCTGGTTATTATTTTACTACACGTTTTTTGATAAGTTATTCATAATTTACTTACAAAAATTACAGTGCAGTTCGGATTTTGGCACTGCTCTGTGTTTGATTATGGGTTTGGAGGGGACGCTAGTGCTAACGGCTATATTTGTGATGTTAGGATAGCATTTCTAAACACATTATCTGGGAGGCTGGGATCCGTTGGCGTCAATCAGCTCGGTTTGCACTTGTAATCCTGACATACATGTCAGCACAAACATGTACAGATATGAGCTGTTATGAAAAAGAACACAGAGCTTCCCATAGAAATCCAATCTTTTGTTAAATGTGTTATTTCTGACACAAGCCAAACACCTTTTTCAGTTTCTGTTACGCATAATTATAATAATACATTCCACTGATATGGAGCTTTTCTGGGACCCAAAGACGCTTTACATTTGATACAGAACAAACAAAAGAGAGTGATTGGACAACACACAGCTGACTGAAAACAGCATAATGCTGTGTTTTTAAATACTGTAAAGTAATATTTGTAACGTAAATCCTAGTCTTTCTCTCTCTTTGTCCAATTCATAAAAGGAAAATAGACATTTTCAAATTTGATCAATGAATGAACAATACATTGTCTGTGTAATGTATCTTGGCAGACCATTACATTTAATAAAGCTTTTTATTTTTCACTCTCTCTTGTCAAGTCCTCCAATAAAATCCAGAGGCAGTACAGCATCATGCAATGCTTTCAGTTCTACACTAGATGGCGCTGGTGGAAAGACTTTCAAAGCATGTCGGTATAATAACGTTTAATAAAAAAAGACAAAGCATTTCAGACACGTTCGGTTTACAAATTATGTATAACTCAGACATCAGTAAATCTACCACGTTTGCTACGGTTATTCTCATTTTAACTCACTCAATGATTGTAAATGATGAAGTTGTTAACTCGAACTTTAAAAAAAGATACTACCATTTACTTGTGCATTGTCTGTTGAAATCATTTTTTTACACTGCATGGTAACAAAGTGCTATTTCCTGTTGAGTCAGTCTGCGGTGCAATAGTTAGAGATAAATAGCGATTGGATGCTGGGTTGGGTCAGTATTTCACTATTCAGTAGCATTAGAGAAACTAAACCTAAGGAGTCAGATCTTCTATGACAGGTTAGTATGTGTTTGAGCGTAGCCTACTCCTATAGATAACAATTGATGTAGGCCTACAATATATAACATTATATTACTTTTTGTGATGATTTAACGTCAAAGTAAATAGATTAATAAGTAGACTTAAATACTGTATTATTCAGTTATTCATATCATTCTATTATCTTAGTCTACTTAATTCTACAGTAAGGCAAAAGGATACTGCTTAAAATGTTTGTAATAATTATCTGTTACTGTTCTGTAGACGAAGCAGAAGTATCTGTGTTTTAATCTTTATTATGTCTACACTCTACCGCGTAGGGCGGCTGATCTAATGTACAATTAAATAGAACTGGAATCATTGTCTCTACACTCCACCAATCAGGATGGGTGATCTAGAGTCACATCGACTGATGTTGTGTTGATGTACAGCATGGCGATCGTGGACGCGGTCCTGGGTCGTCTGCTGGATGCTCTTCTAGGTGTTGGTGATCTCCTGTCGCCTCTCTCCTCCCTTTCGGTTCTCCTCCAGCTGACAGCTCTAGTTCTCCTGTTCCTGCTCCTCCTCCGATTCACCTGTCTGCTGTGGAGTCATGCTCAGTTCAACAGACGCCTCAGGTGCTTTAGTAAGCCACCCACACACAACTGGCTGATGGGTCACTTGGGAGAGGTCAGTTTCCAAGCTTTTTCTGTTACGCTTCAGTATAATAACAAAGGTGATTCAGGCATGTTTTTATTCATTTAATGCTTCCCCAATTTATTTGTTTTTGTAAGTTCAGTGGACCTTTACAGTGTCACGTTACCTAAACGCTTCAGGGGGGCTAAGAGTTTGCCTGTTGAACAGTAGCGTGTTGTTTAAAGGAAGAGGTTCCGTCAGTTGTTTACAAGCCATGTATGGATGTGCCTGACGGACGATTACACCATTTGTCAGCACTTGCACACCAGGGCACATCTATTTCACAGCCTCTTTTCACATTAGCCACTAGTAACAAGTTCCTTCTTTAGTATTTAACACCTCCTGCTAGACACTGAATACTTCTCTAAAGGCTGTCTTTAAAGTCAATCAGTTGTCAAACAGTTCTGCACGATATATTTCTTCAATTTATAACTAATTAAAAAAACGCCAGTGGTTATATAGGAGTTGAATCAGCCTTGTTTTATACAGGAGTTAAATCGGCCTTGTTTTATACAGGAGTTAAATCGGCCTTGTTTTATATAGAAGTTGAATCGGTTTGCATTTTGCAACCGACTTCAATAACAGAACATTTTAATATTATATGGTTATGGGAAGAATGTGTCAGAACACTCAGTGCATCATTACCCTGCTGGGTAGCCAGAAAAACCTGGGTCTGGGCATTCATATTGCCACCTTCCCAAACATTGTTGCAGAACAGGTACACCCCTTCGTGGTATTTCCTGATGGCAGTGGCCTCTTTTCAGCTGGATAATTCCCCCTGCCACACTGCACACATTGTTCAGCAATCGTTCAGCATTGATCAGCAATGGCTGTGAATCTACATTCGTGACATTTTATTTAACTGGTTTTGTGCAGTAAAGTCACCCATAACTCATTCCGTGAGTACTGGGTCAGTTGTGGTTGCAGGAAATTGCTTCAAAGCATGCAGCGTGGCATCCGTAACACATGTGTGTATGTGTGTGTGTGCGTGTGTGATAGATGCGTAGCACAGAGGAGGGCCTACACGCCGTGGATCAGCTGGTTAGGACCTACAAACACTCCTGCTCCTGGTTTTTGGGACCCTTCTACTCCCTGGTTCGGCTGTTCCACCCCGACTTCGTCAAACCTCTGCTCCTGGCCCCAGGTACCAACTCGTGTCTTCCTGGTGTGTTAAATAGGGCACCAAAGGGGAACTAAAACAGAGAGGGACATCCTGGAACTGTAAGATAGTTGCAGCGGTTTAAAGACAATTTGGGCAATAACCCTAGTGTGTTGTTGCCCATAAGGATGTCAGTAGTTTCAAAACACTGTCTGTTGTGTTTCAAAACCGTTTAAAAATATTGTCAGTTGTTTCAACCTCTATTCCCATGAGCCTCCAGTCCTACATTGAATAAACTATCCAGTTTCTGTTTCTAATATGCTTCATGTTTCATTCCTGCAGCTTCCATCACGGTAAAAGATGAGTTGTTTTACGGTTTCCTCAAGCCATGGTTGGGTAAGCACAAATCATGGACACCTATAATATAAATACTCTCAAACATGCCCTCCCTGTTTAAAGTCCTGATAATATTCATATACCTTACTACAGCGACATCTAAATATATCAGCGATATACTTTTCACAGCGACATCTCATATTGCAAACTGTCTGGTGGAAACGTCAATGCTGATTGGCTAAAACCTGTGGTACATCCAGCTATGTACCACTGGATGAAAACGCATTACTTCCTGCTGTTTAAATGAACTACTTGGTAACCAGATGTGCATGGCCATAATGAACCCCCTGGGTTTCTGGTATATCGGCAATCCAACAATGTAAGCATGTCTTGTGCAGCTATATAGCTTAGACATGGGCTGTGCCATTACTGCAATCATATACAGTACTGTATACTCTATGGTACTCACTGTGCTATTCTTCCTACAGGACAGAGTATTCTCCTCAGTAACGGAGAAGAGTGGTCTCGTCGTCGACGGCTGCTGACTCCGGCCTTCCATTTTGACATCCTCAGGAACTACGTGAAGATCTTCAACCACTCCACAGATATTATGCATGTGAGTCTTTAAAACGCCAGGGCTATTGTGAACTGTGTGGTAACGTGGAACTCAATAATGAAGAAAAAACAAGTATAGAATGAACTGTTTTTATTCACCTGCATCTCTGCTTGGGTAGTGGTTTGTTAAGAGAATAATTGAACAGCTCGGTTTGATTTGGGTAATATGATGTTGACCTTTTATTTGTATGTCACACTGTGTCACACTGAGTTAAGGTCTATTATAATACATTCCGATAGAGGAAGTAAAAGAATGGTAAAGTTTAGGTCATAACATACAGGGAAGTACTGTTTTGTTTTTGGGTTGTCAGCTACACTGTGGAGTTGAAAGTTCAACAATGTAGCAAAGTAGACAGCCTTTAGACTTATAGGAATAACTAGAACCTGGAATAAAATACAAAATGTCCAAAACAGTTTTGGGGCTAGGTCTTGAGGGAAGTTGTCAGAAGGAAAGACTTGACTGTGGAAAACAGAAGTTTGGAGTTGTTTTTCCCAGAATTGTTAATATCAGAGTAGTATATTGATTTGACATTGCAAAAGGCATTTTAGTACTCCAAGGCTTGTGAGAGACTCAGCTGTCCTATGGCATTGAGGCTCAGGGTTATGGGTTAGGGCTTAATGTACGTATTAAATTTAGGGTAGGGGTTAAGATTCACATTAGGGGAAAGAATTCATCAGCCTCTTCTGAATTACAAGCTCCTCGCTCCATTGCTAGCTCTCACCACCACCACACGCTCTACGTCAGGCGCATTGGTTCCACGGCCCACTGTTTGACAGTTTGCTAATCCAACAGTATTGTATTTAACGGTGGTCTTTAATCCGTATGTTTAGAAATGGAAGAAGTACTGCGATATTGTGGCAACGTAGGCAACTCAACCGTCTCTCCCCTGCTTTTGGGTGGCAGGCTAAGTGGCGCCGCCTGTTGGCCGACGGAGAGAGTCGCCTGGACATGTTTAATCAGATTAGCATGATGACTCTGGACAGTCTGCTGAAGTGCACCTTCAGCTACAACAGCAACTGCCAGGAGTGAGTGGTCTGCTTTTATTTGCATGATACGGGAGCATTGAGAAACCCACAGTCTTAGACACAGAATGTACTAACACCATGTATGAAAACGGAACACCATAGAGCAGAGGTGTCAAACCGATTCCACGAAGGGCCTAGTAGATGCAGGTTTTTTGTTTCTCCTTTAAATTGGGTCGCCCATTCAAACACAGCGGCACCCCCCGAATGTTTTCATAGAGGTGGCCAGATTGGGCCACAGAAATCTTCAGGTGGCACATCACAATCATAAGCCATAACTGAATTTCATAATGAGAGTTGAGGAATTGCTTATTTTACATTTAATGTTACAAAGTATCTGATGTGCAGAGACTAAAACCCGTAAAGTTAACTTTTTGAGCAACACAACAATTTTGTTTCAATGTATAATGCATTTGTATTCTTCTTTCTTCAAAATGGCTAGTTACTCATTTTCTAAGAAGACAAATATACAGCTTTAATTCAAATTTGTAATTAAAAAAAAAGATCCGAAATCATTTCATGGACAATGTACCTACTCACAACAGATTCATATAGTATTATATTCAGATTACATTACTTAAGCCATCCATTTCATGATCAGCATGATCATAGCTTCACCGTATGGTCCAGGAACGGGTTGAACAGCTCTAGCTGAGTTCTGCTTCGATTGGTTGTCAACCTCTGTGACTGTTGTTGTGCCATGCAGCTATAACAGATGGTGACTGTTTATTAGCTTGCTCAATGAACCATCACCCTCTTCAACTCTATCCACACTAACATCAAATCTTTTCTGGGTCGTCTGCTTTGCTTTGATCCCGTCAGCTGCATCTCCCAATAACTACTTTTCTTCATAAAGAAAGAAGCGAAATCCAAGGACTTTCGCTTCATTTTCTGCAAATTCACATAGCTTATCTAGCTACGACAAGTCACTGTAGCTAACGCTATACCAGCCCATAAAGGCCAGCTAGTTAGATACTCAAGCAGTTAGGTTAATGAAGTGGTTTGATATCGTTCCAAAAAGCTACACTAACTCTAGCCTAACTATAATTAGCTAATACTCTCTAAAGTAACCATAAGGCATGAACTAGCTACCTATGTCCTCCCAATACCTAATTTAACTAGCTAGTTAACCTGATCTTGACAGCCCTCTGCGGGATCATTGCAGTACCATATACAACCACTAGGGATACTTGCAGTACCCTAAACAACCATGACTTCCGTATGCAACTCCAATGTCTCTGTCCCCATCCCTTTCCTTTAGGAGCTCCAGTGAGTACATAGCCGCCATCTTGCAGCTGAGCGACCTGATCATCGATCGCCGGGGTCGGATCCTCCACCACTGGGACTGGTGGTACTGGAGGACTCCGGAAGGACAGCGCTTCCAACAAGCCTGCAACGTAGTTCACAGGTAAAAGGTTGAACATTACCCCGGCTCTGGTAGAAAGAGACTTGGTTTGGAAATTCATAGGAGCAAAAATTCCCAAAGCAGATTTTTGATTATGTACCCAGATTTACCAGAACTGTGGTCCAGGAGCGCAGAGACCAGCTTCTCCAACAGAGGGAGCCAGAGAGCCACACTGAGAAAAAAGACGAGGAGGAGAAGAAGAAGAAAGTGGCAGATTTTATAGACTTGTTGCTCCTATCTAAGGTAAGTATGGCAACGGGAGTGAGGGAAGGTGTGGCATGTAAAAAGACACCATAATGCCTAATCTTCTATATTCGTCTAATCTCACACCACACACTGTCATAGGATGAGGAAGGGCGGGGACTCTCAGATGAAGAGATTAAAGCAGAGGCTGATACTTTCATGTTTGGTGGTGAGTCATTTACATACTCACAGTGTATACACAAATTACCTTTTCTTGTAGGTTCCCATATTACCATTGTATTCTTCATTTATTGATCTCTACATCTCTCCCTCTTCTGTCCACCCCTTGGCTCAGGTCATGACACCACAGCCAGCGGGATCAGTTGGGTTCTGTACAACCTGTCTCAGAATCAGGACTACCAGAACCGCTGCAGAGACGAGGTCAATAATCTGCTACAGGACAGACAGACAGAGGACATAGAATGGTCAGAACCTGTCTGTCTGCCTGGCTATATACCTGTCTGTCTGTCATGCATCTCTACCTGTGACTGGCTTAACACCCGTTTGTCCTGCCTGGCTAAACGCCCATCTGTCTGTCCGGCTAAACACCTCTCTGCCCTCCCATCTGACAGTGTGTCTGTTTCTTCTCACTGTCTTGGTGTGTTGTGTCTCTACAGGGACGACCTGAACAACCTCCCGTTCACCACCATGTGTATCAAGGAGTCTCTGAGACTGCACTCCCCGGTCTCTGCCGTTACCAGACGGTACACTGAAGACATGCATGTGCCCGGGGATCGGGTCATACCAAAGGGTGAACGCAGATGGGGAATGGGTCGTGCCAACCAGTTACAGAAGATCCTACAATGGTGTTACGGAACTGAATGAATTGTATTTCTCCTCCTCAGGTAGCATCTGTCTGCTGAGTATCTACGGGGTCCATCATAACCCTGAGATCTGGCCTGACCCAGACGTAAGTTTAATCTAGTTGGGCAGTTATTAAGGACACAAACACAGAGAATGTGCTAAACATCGAATTCTCCCGCTCTCAGGTGTACAACCCAATGCGCTTTGATCCTGAGAACTCAAAGGGACGTTCGTCCCACGCCTTCATACCCTTCTCCTCAGGACCGAGGTAACGTTGACCCTTAACCCTACACCTAACTAGTCTAGGAGAACTTTTTTGAGTTTGTCCTAGACCAGACTAGGTTAAAGCTGTGCCTATGTAAGCGGCCAGTAGAGTACGACTTGTAGGTTACAGTGGAGAGTCCTGATAACACATGTGTAGAAGCTGTAGTGATTGTTCTGTGCCACAGGAACTGCATTGGTCAAAAGTTTGCCATGGTTGAGCTGCGCGTGGTCATAGCGCTGACCATAAGAAGGTACCGTGTGACCTCTGGGCCGGAGAAGATCAAGAGGCTGCCCCAGCTGGTGCTCAGGGCTGAGGGAGGCCTATGGTTGCACCTAGAGACCCTAGACACACCCCAGGAATGACCTCTGACCTTTCCTGCCCTCTGCATCAGTCAGACAAACTGCTACTATGCTTATTTTAAATATTGATTTCTGAATGTGTACAGTAATAACCTGAAAATTATTAAAACTAAAAATCTCTCCTGCTCTAAATCAGGGTTGAACTTGCAACCCACGGAGCCAAAGTATGTGGGCACAATCTGACTTGACATGAATGGGTACTTACCAAACATGTATGGGTACTTACCGAACATGTATGGGTACTTACCGAACATGAATGGGTACTTACCGAACATGAATGGGTACTTACTGAATATGTATTTGTACTTACCGAACATGAATGGGTACTTACTGAATATGTATTTGTACTTACCGAACATGAATGGGTACTTACCGAACATGAATGGGTACTTACTGAATATGTATTTGTACTTACCGAACATGAATGGGTACTTACCGAACATGAATGGGTACTTACTGAATATGTATTTGTACTTACCGAACATGAATGGGTACTTACCGAACATGAATGGGTACTTACTGAACATGAATGGGTACTTACCGAACATGAATGGGTACTTACCGAACATGAATGGGTACTTACTGAATATGTATTTGTACTTACCGAACATGAATGGGTACTTACCGAACATGAATGGGTACTTACCGAACATGAATGGGTACTTACCGAACATGAATGGGTAGTTACCCAACATGAATGGGTACTTAACAAACATTAGTGGCGTACTACCGTACATTAGTGGCGTACTTACCGTACATTAGTGGCGTACTTACCCAACATATATCTAGACATTTTTGCAAGGTCCAATACAAACCCATTTGCAGTATGTAAATGGAATTAATGCAATTTTTTCTGAGCATTTTGGGTTAGCTAAAGCATGTTTTAATTTTAAATGCATTGCTATTTTATTATTCAATTATGAATAAAACATCTTGGATACATTTTCTGTACAGTGCTGACCCACTATGTGAAAAGTCCTAATTTTAGTTTTGATGACAGGACAGCTACAAATAGTCATGAGAGTCTTGATATGGCCAAACAGCCCTGGTGATTGTTGCTATGCACGAAGGGATGAGCAAGCTGAGGCAGAGTACCGGACAATTTACTGTGTATCAACTTATCCAGATCCAGAAGCGATTCATCGTAGTGTATGAGAATAACTCCAATTAAATTATTCAATGAAGTCATACTCTTGATTGGAATTGTGTACATTGGATTTAGACTATTGCTATAATTTCTAACTTCTGCCCCACCATGTTCGAAAATGAATAAAAATGATGGTAATCATTTAAGCCAATGATAAATATAGGTACTAATTGTGTATGTAGCCTATCACATGCAATAATTTATTCCAAGTTATCTAGCTAGCTGATTTGCAAAAAGGCAGGCAACATTTACCGAACATAATATGTTCACAGATGGACGTATTAGCTAGGTGGACTAACATAATATGTACTCACTGTACTAATCTAAATCTATATTTAAATTATTTAGATATAATAATAATAATAGACCTACAAAATAATGTGTATACATTTAAAATATTGCCATGTTTTGACCCACAAATCATTTATAATTAGCGAATTACAAATGTAGCCATCCATTTAATTCCAACGTCCAGATATGGCCCCTGGGCTATAGAATTTGCCCTCCCCTGCTCTAGAAAGTCTACTGGGTGTGCTTTCACTTTTGGGATTTAAATCAGCAAATAGTAAGTTGTCCATCTAAATTTGTTAAAAGCACAGCAGCCTACATACATATTTGTAGAAAATAAGCCATGGGTATATGACACACCACGTCTAAGAGCTGATCTCACACAACATCTCATAGTGCATGATGCCTGAAAACAGTCCATAGCTGTGGCATGTTTGCCATTTACCACATCCCCTAGGGCCACAGCCATACAATGCCTTTACATCACATCATGGGTTTACCAGCGACTGAGCACAAACAGATTGTTGTAGAGACACAGAGAGTATGTTTCTTTGAAATACTTCTAACCAGACCCTTCTCTCTTAATAGCACATTGGTTGGTCCACCAGAGTGGGCTGTCCTTCTATCTAAAAACCAGTATTACTATAAATAGTTACCGGAGGGGGTTTCCTGTTCTGGTCAGTGATTGTGTAATCGTTGCTTTGCATTAAGGATTAAGCAAGCTGCGGCAGAGTAGCAGAACACCACACAATATTACAGCAGCAAGCGGATCTGCCAAACAACTCAACCCAAAGATCCAGAGAACGAGAGTGATCGAGTCAAATCCGTCTTTTCGCATGGCCTCCAAGCAGCAGGGAGGTAAGGGGCCTTCTCTTCCCGGAGAGGACGCCCTGTGTCCGGCCTGTCAGAGCCCAAACCCCCTGGTCCTGCCATGTGGCCACAGCTTGTGCGAGGCCTGCCTGGGTCTGTGTGAGGGTGAGCTGGGCCTCGGCGGCTGTTCCGTCTGTTACAGCAGGGAGCTGCTGGACTGTGTCCTGAAGAGGATGCTTGACTCCCTCTTCCAGGGCCAGCCGCGGAGGGCCAGGAGTGTAGAAGGCGAGGACTGGGACATGTGTCCGCTGCACGGCGAAAGGCTCAAGTTTTTCTGCATGGAGGACGAGGAGCTGGTGTGTGCGGAGTGCCAGAGCGACGAACACGACAACCATTTGTGTTGTTGTATGGAGGAGGCTGTAGACAACTGCAAGGTGAGATTGCCTGGACCAGGTGTTTGTGCCGGGACCAAGTGTGTGTGCTTGGACCAGGTGAGGGAGCTGGGACCAGGTGTGTGTGCAGGGACCAGGTGAGGGAGCTGGGACCAGGTGTGTGTGCAGGGACCATTTGAGGGAGCTGGGACCAGGTGTTTGTGCAGGGACCAGGTGTGTGTGTCAGGGACCAGGTGTTTGTGCAGGGACCAGGTGTTTGTGCCGGGACCAAGTGTGTGTGCTTGGACCAGGTGAGGGAGCTGGGACCAGGTGTTTGTGCAGGGACCAGGTGTTTGTGCAGGGACCAGGTGTGTGTGTCAGAACAGCCTTTGTTGTATGTGTTTACTCTGCACAGCGAGAGATGGAACTAGTGTTCAATCAAAGGTTGGACTGGCCTTCTAATGCCTTTGGCGTCCATCTTGAAGTCAGACCTGTTTTGCTCTTACAAAAATACCAGTAATTCTGTTCTACTAATATAAATTCACATTACAAGTTGCTCCATTATTTGAGCTTTGTGAGAAAATTCCAAATCTATTCTCAGCGAAAGTCCTTTAAAGAGTGACAAATAACTCTGCAGACCATCACTGCCACATGAAACGGTCATCACCTTCTTGGCATAGACACACAGTATGCCTGCTGCTGAAATGGCTGTTGTGTGTGGACACACCTTTATGGTTTTGCATTTGGTCACTGTCATCCATGTAATGTTCACCTCCCACCATTGACCTCTCACCTTCACCCCCTGACTCCAGAGGGAGCTGAGGTCAGCCTTGAGGCCTCTACAGGAAGAGCTGGCGGCTCTGATTACTGTGCAGCAGGACTGGGAGGAGTCGGCTGAATATATCAAGGTAGAGAGGAGTTCAAGACGGATCTGAACCAAACAGATCATTTGATAAGTCTCTCCTGGACAGAGTACATATATAAAATGTTCATCTGTTATGATACAATGGGATGTGTAAGATAACGACCGGCATTAGTTCAGGTGCTTTAGCCAGTAGACTTGGCGGTTTTGCGAAGCCAGAGTGGGGGAGCACTTTATCACAGTTCACACTCTTCATCTCATGTATGGACCAATAAGTTAATAAAGCATCCATCTATACAACACTTTAGTCCTGAGTAAACCCCAGATTGTGGTCCAGCCGGAAGAATGACATAAACATTATATATATTGTATATATTTTTTATGTTAGTTGGTATATAGACCAATCAGGATTCGAGAAAGCCTATTAGTTTACAGTGACCAGGATTATGTTTAAACATAAGAGTGAAAGGAGATAATAATTCTTATTATTTCTGAGATTCAACAGAATAGACCTGATGAGCTGCTAATGTACATATTCCTCCCGATATTTTCTTAATTTCCTGTTTATACCTTCATCCTCGAAGACTCAGGCCGAAGAGACAGAAAGGCTGGTGCAGGAGGAGTTTGAGAAGCTACACCAGTTCCTCCAAGATGAAGAGGCTGCTGTGATCACAGCTATGAAAGAGGAGGAGGAGGAGAAAACTCAGATGATGAAGGACCGGATAGAGAAAATAACGGAGCAGATCAATTCTCTGACTGAGGCCATTGCGGAAACAGAAGAGGCCATGAATAATGATAACCTCTCGTTTCTCAAGGTACACACCCAGGATTCAACTAACATACTGTTATTATCACATTAAAAAGAGGTGTCACAGAGGACATCACAGAAGAATAGAAAGTTCTGTTCTGCTTTTAAAGTATGATCTCTTTTTTTGTAGGACTTCAAGAAGGTGTCTGAGAGGTGAGTGTGTTTCTCTTCTGCCTTTGCGTAGATGTGCATCTTGTAATCCTTCATCATCTACAAACTTGTATGACCTACCTGTTATATTCCGTTATACTTTCCCTTAGTGCCTCAGTCGGTTGGTTTTCAGGTAGTTAGTCATCAGTCTTCGTATTGTTGGCAATCTCAGAATGCTGTTTATTTTATAGTAAACTATTAAAAGCTCTAAAATAACCAACTCTGTTGCTTGGCAACAAAACACAAGTTGAGGGTTAGGGTTAGTAACACTGGTAGTTTGAAAGGAGCTACAACAAGCTCACGAACTGTAGCTTTATTTGATAGTTGCAGAAATGAAGAGGTTATGCAATGGACTGTTGCAAACGTAGCTAGTTGCCCACATCGTCTAATCACCAGTAGCATTAACCTCATTTCACTGTCAGAGTGAAACAGTGAAGAGAAGCAGCAGTCTAAACAGTGTCTCAACTTACATGTCCTTGTCCTAGATCAACAAATAGATCTGCCAAAACAGAATCGTAGCTGAGAAAACCAACAGCTAAACCCTCAATGAACCTAAGCACTGACATGGTTCCCAGACTCTACTGGGCAAATGCCTGTTTGGTGAAATTAGAAAGAAGTAGACCGTGGAGCCATTGTTAATTCAAATGTGTGCTGATCTAAAGGTGACATATGTACAAACCTGCCATCTGAAACTATCTGACTGAACACGGTTTATCATTTGAACATCTTTCTGACTAAATGTTTACACACCTTCTCCCAGGACTCAGATGTCTGTGCAAAAGCCAGAGGAGACTTCAGGCGCATTGCTGAACGTGGGCAAACACCTGGGTGGTCTCCAGTACCGAGTCTGGGAGAAGATGCAGGATGCCGTTAAATACAGTGAGCTGAGAGGTTCTTCACGTTTCAGTTGTATGCAATAGGGCTCTAGTGGCCTTCTGAGAGGTTCTTCACGTTTCAGTTGTATGCAATAGGGCTCTAGTGGCCTTCTGAGAGGTTCTTCACGTTTCAGTTGTATACAATAGAGCTCTAGTGGCTTTGTGGCACAGGTACAATTTCAGAATCAGTTTGTATCTGGCTGGTTTTTCGTTTTATCCAGAGTGACTAACAAGAGAAATCCACTCAAAGGGACAAACTTGTTGTTCTCTGTTGCTATCTTTGTGTCTAATATTTCCCTTCTTTTGATATGTACATTTCTCTTTGTCTCCCTCCCTCTCTCACAGCCCCTGTGACACTGGATCCCAACACAGCTGATGTCTGCCTGTCTCTGTCTGACGACCTGACCAGCCTGTGGTACACGAGCGAGGAGAAGCAACTCCCTGACAACCCGGAGAGGTTCCGCCACTACGAGTGTGTTCTGGGCTCCGAGGGCTTCAGCGCCGGACGACACACCTGGGACGTGGAGGTCGGGGAGAGCAGCGAGTGGGCCCTGGGGGTGGCCCAGGAGTCGGTCCCACGAAAGGACTGGTTTCCCCAGAGTCCAGGTACCGTCTCCTGACCGTAGCGCTTTTCAAGCAAACTTTTGACAAAAACTGCCCCACTGTTAACCTGCCACACTGTTAACCTGCCCCACTGTTAAACTGCCCCACTGTTAACCTGCCCCACTGTTAACCTGCCCCACTGTTAAACTGCCCGACTGTTAACCTGCGTCACTGTTAAACTGCCCCACTCTTAATCTGCGCCACTGTTAAACTGCCCCACTGTTAATCTGCGCCACTGTTAAACTGCCCCACTGTTAACCTGCGCCACTGTTAACCTGCGCCACTGTTAACCTGCGCCACTGTTAAACTGCCCCACTCTTAATCTGCGCCACTGTTAAACTGCCCCACTGTTAACCTGTCCCACTGTTAACCTGCCCCACTGTTAACCTGCCCCACTGTTAACCTGTCCCACTGTTAACCTGCCCCACTGTTAAACTGCCCCACTCTTAATCTGCGCCACTGTTAAACTGCCGCACTGTTAATCTGCGCCACTGTTAAACTGCCCCACTGTTAACCTGCGCCACTGTTAACCTGCGCCACTGTTAACCTGCGCCACTGTTAAACTGCCCCACTGTTAACCTGCGCCACTGCCGGGCAAATGGGGTGCCAGTTTGTGAGTGTGGGAGTTGAATGGGGAACCCTGTGCATGTATTCGTTGGTAGTAATTAATAATGCCATCCATTCCACTCTAGAGAGGGGCCTGTGGACAATCTGTTACTATGCAGAGATGTGCCGGGCCCGTACGCCCACCGCCGTCCCGTTGGTCCTGAAGAGGAAGCTTCAGGTGGTCAGGGTCCAACTGGACTGCGACTGGGGCAGGGTCACCTTCTCAGATGCCACGGACAACACGATCATCTACAAGTTCAAACACAGGTTCAGCCAGAGAGTTTTCCCTTACTTCGCAAGCTCGTGCCAGAGACACCCGCTGAGGATCTTAGCCCGAAAGGTGTCGGTGACAGCGGAGTAGCTGTGTTTTGGCAAACCTATCTTGCAACTAGGAGTTTGAAAGCAACTGGCAGAAAAGCAATTTTTAGCCTCCTTTTTCTACTCCATTTTCTTAGTTTCAGCTTACTTTCTGTGTTCTCTCTGTGAAATTATTAGTCAGGCAAGCCAAAAGAAATGTCCCACGATTTATAGATGTGTTTTTTGGGATTGACTGTCTTGATTTGCATGTTCACTTGTTTATAATTTTTTCATATTATATAACATTAATACTCATCATCTGAAGTTACAGTGCCTGCTGTGATTGCCTCTGTGTCGTTCTCTGTGTGTGCAAATGTTGTCACACGATCCATTGCTCAGCTGCGTGCACCAGAACACTGTGATCCTGTGAGGAAATGGCACCTGTTGGTGTCTGTAAGTGTTGTTTGTGTCTGTAAGTCTTGTTTTGCGTGTCAGGTCAGCTGGGTCACATCACATGACTCCTGTCAAGGGAAACCTGAACCTCACACAGGTGTTGTGTGAGGAGGCGTGTTGGCATGTCGACATGTTTTTAACATTTCACACACACACACACACACACAGGCAGAACCACAATTCAGCTGTGTACATTCCACTATGCAACACACAACACAGAAACATGTTAGAGAGAGAAGTCCAGATAACATATTCATGTCATACAACTGAACACATCCACTAATTACCACTCAGACTTTATTCAGGACATGCTTACAGTTCCATGCAGCTTGCGTAACAGAAACAATATTTACACTGGACACAGAGACAGTAGAAAAAGACCCTTCATTTACCTGTTTGACCTTTTGTATTCTTTAACTGACCACTGTTAACAAATGCAAAGTGCTTTGCCAAAGACAGACCGAGTAGACTGAGTTACAACACTGCTGAAGTACTGAGCTGAAGTTCATAAACGTCGTTCCTGTATTTGGCCTACTCACTCAACCAGAAAAATGTAAAAGTACAAACATGTCTAGAAAGAGAAAGAAAAGCTATCAAGTTAAAACAAATAACACATTTGTGTCAGGTATAAAACTTAATATTTTTGTTCTTCACAGCTTGAGGATTTCCTGATTCCCTGGCTTACCAACTGATATTGGTCAGTTTCACCAGGTGGTGGCAGCATTCAGTCTGGCTTTACGAGGATTGGGTTTCAAAGCACCAGGTGTTCTTGTCTTTACAGCGGAAATGGCTGTGGTCAAAAGCAGTACCAATAAGGTCCGGATGAAGGTCTCACTGACTGGCTGACAGAACATTCCATAAAGGCAAAGCTACGACACTAGCATGGGCTAAAACATCAGTACTTATTAGCTAAATCTGGACTCTATAACAGCTAGACATACAGGTGTGACAAAAAGACTGTCCCTACACTTTGAAGTGATAGTACCAATTGTTTTCTTTGTTGATTCTGTAATGAATATTGATGAAGAGGAGGAATGATTTAACAGTAAAAGATGGGGTCTGATGAAGTCTTAAGTACAACGATGACTAAAGAACTGCAAGTCAAGAGGCCTTGTCTGTAATGGCACCCTATTCCCTAGACTTTGTGCACTACTTTTTCCAGGGCCCTGGTTAAAACTAGGGCACTGTGTAGGGGATAGGGTTCCAAGTCAGACACAACTGCAGGGTTTCTAAGAAGCGGCAGGTGGCACTAGTATGAGAAAGAGAGACAGCTGAGAGGCATTTGATGATCCAGAGAGACTATTTTAATGTACTACTCGTTAATCACCATGTAAATGAAGCTACAATGAAGCTTAGCATATGAGCAATGGTTACTGTTCTGACTGGGTAGCAAATGATTAGCCTAAGGTTCATGCTATGGAGATCTGACATGGGAATTTAGTGAAAAACTGACAATGAACCGCTTAAAAGGAAAGTACTTTTTTACCAGTTGGTGTATATACCAATGAAATGTAATTATTACTGGGAATTTTACTCTTAAGCGGAATATACAAGTACTGTTGTATCTGAGAAGAAAAACTGCTCTATGAGAGTTTCACTGTTGAGTTGTGTTCTGGAAACCAGGTGGGATTTGTTTTGGATAATCTTGTTAGTTGTTGCTACAGTAGTTGCTTTATCTCCCCGCAGCAGCAGCAAGATTACGAAAGGGAGGTGATATTGGTGCGGCCACCAGGTGGCGCCACAATCCTCTGTGCTGAGCGCCTTGGAATGTGGTCGTCTATCTGTGTTCCTGTACAGGAAAACAACAACAGAGCCGTTACAACAAGTAATATTTAATACATTTTAACTAACATGAGTAATATTCTTCAAAAATCAATCGGCAGCTATTCTGAAACGATGAAATAGTTGCTTGTCAACTCCATTGGTTGTACTTAAATGGCCTGATTAATGCAAACTCGGTATTGGAATAAATCCAATGATTCTTTAACAGCTAAGGATAGGGGAAGGAAGGAAGACAGAGGGGGATACTCAGAGACGATATGAAACTAAAACGTTACCATCTGCAGAACAATGACAATAATGGTGCCAAATGTCTATGTCATATATGATGTGTTACTGAATAATGTTCAAGGTCCCATTCAATCTCTTTAAACAAATGAAAGTGAGGAGAAATGAACCGCCACACTTTGTGAATGGTTAACAAAGCTTACTTATACCGGAGAGAGTGAAGCCAGACTGGTGCAGGTTCCTGGCGGGACAGAGGGGGGCCTTCCCAGGGAACTGGGGCATTCTGCTGGTGGGCGTGGCTGGCACAGATTTAGTCATGCTGATGACATCATGGACCGGACCGTCGTAGTTCCCCCGTGGGACTCCGCGTACATCTGCCATCTGCAAAGAAGGGGATAATGTTGCTCGATTTGATCATATTGTAATGCCCTTGTAGATGTTTTAAAGGTAAATAACTAGCCAGCGGGAAAACACTGGGCTGGTGCATCTACAGTGATGGTAAGAGATGGTAGAGAATACCTCAGATCTTTTTATCTTAGCCTGCAACAAACTTTGAGAAGTTATACAACATGCATGCATGCTAAACATTTTTATATAATTACTTTTGTATATAGATAATTTCCTTCTTGCTTCAGGTAGAATAATAATGCCAAACATATTCTACCTCACACCTACCTCTTGCTTCTCGACATATATTTGTTATTTATTTAACTTTTATTTAACCAGGCAGGCCAAATGAGAACAAATTCTCATTTGCAACAGTGACCTGGGGAGAAGCATTGGCCTGACCCTGATTTACCTTAATCTCTCCTAATCTCTTCTCTTACCCTGCTGCGGGCTTTGATCCTCTTGTAGACGTAGTCGGGGTAAGCCTTCCTGGGTACGAAGCGTCCAGAGCCTTCAGTGACGTCCAGCTTCCCGTCCTCCAGAACTATCTTCCCCTGGCTGATCACCACCATCGGTGCTCCTCGTACCTCCATGCCCTCAAAAATGTTTATCTCCACTGTCTGGGCAGGACATCATAATACAATGAGATCTCATGGTTTCACTGTCTGGGCAGGACATCATAATACAATAAGATCTCATGGTTTCACTGTCTGGGCAGGACATCATAATACAATAAGATCTCATGGTTTTACTGTCTGGACAGGACATCATAATACAATGAGATCTCATGGTTTCACTGACTGGGCAGGACATCATAATACAATGAGATCTCATGGTTTTACTGTCTGGACAGGACATCATAATACAATGAGATCTCATGGTTTCACTGTCTGGGCAGGACATCATAATACAATGAGATCTCATGGTTTTACTGTCTGGACAGGACATCATAATACAATGAGATCTCATGGTTTTACTGTCTGGACAGGACATCATAATACAATGAGATCTCATGGTTTCACTGTCTGGGCAGGACATCATAATACAATGAGATCTCATGGTTTCACTGTCTGGATAGGACATCATAATACAATAAGATCTCATGGTTTTACTGTCTGGACAGGACATCATAATACAATGAGATCTCATGGTTTTACTGTCTGGACAGGACATCATAATACAATGAGATCTCATGGTTTTACTGTCTGGACAGGACATCATAATACAATGAGATCTCATGGTTTTACTGTCTGGACAGGACATCATAATACAATGAGATCTCATGGTTTCACTGTCTGGGCAGGACATCATAATACAATAAGATCTCATGGTTTTAATTCAATATTAAACAATTGTACGAGGATGGGGTGGATCCATCTATGTCAGGTGTAGGCTAATAAATGTAGCCTTAGGGCAGTTCTTTATTGCAGCATATTGCCAATTAAGCCCAAACTGTAATTAAACGCAAAAATACTTCGTACCTTGATTACACTGAGATATAATCACATAATGTCTGTTAATACATTTGGAGGATTGCATATGAACCAAGTATATAATATAAACTTCATTGACAAATTTGGGGTAAAATTGTTTGAGCTAAATTGGGCCAAATGAAGATGAAGAACAAGATCACTGTTTCCAACCTCCTGTCTCAGGGATAAACCAGGATAAACATGGATGCTAGCATCACACCCAACCGACAGAGGATTCGGAACACATCAGCGAGTGCTGTTTGTTTGATTTCTATGTCTGGCATAAGAAAAAAAGTTCTTGAATGTTTGAGTGTGTGCATGTGTGTGTACGTGTATCTGTGTGTGTGTGTGTCTGCGTACCAATGTGTGTGTTATTGCTGACAGGGTCTTTGTTTCCTTTGGGTTCCAGATCACAATATCAGCGTCTGATCCCACAGCGATCCTTCCTTTACGAGGGTACAGGTTAAACAACTTGGCAGCATTGGTGCTCGTTACTGCCACAAACTCATTTTCATCCATCTTGCCTGTCGCCTAGGAAATGCGTGAAGACAAACATGCCCACAGTCAGGAAAGAGTTATTGTACACATCATCAGAAAATTGAATTACTGCCAGACGCATTGTATCGCTGGAAACTAGCGAAGAAGGCGATGAGGAGAATTCCAAACCACGGTCTTCTCCCAGACGATAGAAAGCCTCTCCTCTATGCCGTTGGTACCCTCCGGAATCAGGGTGAAGTTGTCTTTCCCAACTGCCTTCTGGGCCGTGGAGAAGGTGCTGTTGGCACTGGCCGTTACCTGAAGGTCTCCACTGTGGGCAAAAAACACAGGACCGTTGACCAAACAGATTTTGATTGAACTACAAAAGCTATTGCTCATAAGAACTCTGCTATCATTTGGTTTTGGGGTGATCTAGGTTGTGTTAGATGACCAGTTAGCAAACTGTCTGCTAAACCAATCATTCCAAAATGTTTAGAATTTATGTAGGATGGATCGGCCTCTGTTTGTACATGTTTTGTACGTGTGTAATCTGTAGATCAGTAGTTCTTGCTTCCCCACTAGGTTAGTAATACAGTACTGTGTTTGTGTGTGTGTGTGTGTGTGTGTGTGTGTGTGTGTGTGTGTGTTTGTGTGTGTGTGTGTGTGTGTGCCTCTCACCAAGACAGCAGAGAGCTCAAGTAGTCAGGGGTGCTGGGGTCTGGGTTTAGGGGCGGGGACATGACAAATGCTGCTGCCTTAGCCCAGTTCTTGCTCCAGTGGTGCGATCCGTCTGTCCCAAGGCTGGCTGTGATTGGCTCGCCATAGACAACCATGCCTGAAGATCATCCAATGGAAAGAGACGAGAACGCCATTGGTTAAAGAGCAACTTATTTTAGATCTTGCAGGGCACTTTCCTAAACCAGTAAACATGTTAGTACATCAAAGAATCTAACAAATAATATGTCTAAAATGGCGTCATAATCGCATCCATAGGTCACTTCCAACCGTTGACATCAAACGCTTGTGCCAAATGAAGTGCCCTATGTAGGCAATAGGATATAATTTGAGACAAATGCACATTCTCACCCTTCTTCCTGGCCTTGGCGATGACATCAGCAGCAGACTTGCTCATCACCTTTGTGATGTAAAGTGGACAGTTAGCCTGCTTAGCAATGGTGATGGCCCGGTACACTGCCTCTGTCTCCACCTAGTGGTCACAAATAAAACACCCTTGGTCATTCCTAAAACACACTGACCTTAGAATAGTTTACTGAATGCCAAAATGCTTTTGTGGTTCATACAGACAGGAAGTGTCTCTACCTCCTCTGGATGACATAGCACATGTCCCTCGGGTCCAGTAATCCCGAGCTCCAGCAGTCGCTTCTGCTCCTACAGAAAACCAATGGTGGAGATGGAAACTACACTTCACATGGTGCCATTTAAGGAGAGAGTGGCCTAGACAGACACTGACTGACTCCCAAATGGCTTTCTAAAACCTGCATCACTGTTGACCTTCAGAGGTACCCTATGGGCCTTCGTCTAAGGGTGCTACATAGGGAATTAGAATCCCATTTGGGACTCTGAGTTGGGGTAAGGCCAGCAGGAACCTGTGAGCTCCTTCATTTCTGTACCTCGTCAATGATGTCTCCATTTTCTGCGTGGACCTGAGCAATGGCACCCAGGTCTCTAATGATGCTGAACATCTCATACATCTGAAATAGAACGAAGGAAGCAAAATGTAGTGAATGAGTTCAAACTTTTGACCTGTACTCTATGTATACACTATATATACATTATATGCACTTATATAATATATATATATATATATATATATATATATATATATATATATATATATATATACAGCAAGAGAGAGATAGATAAATACAAAGGCAAATTAAGACAAAGATATGGAGATATGATTACGGGTTTATTGACTACATTAAATTTGTCTGGGATGAAAAATTATTCGATTTTAGGATTTACCTGGCTGTCAGAACTTTGGAATTTGTCCTTGTAAGACATGTAGATCATGAATGAATTGACTCCTGGGAGAATAAAAATACAACACACTTTTAACGGAATTTTCGATGGAAGGAATTCATCACATTTGAAGGTCTAACATGTACAATACTGTATATGAGTGTGTGTGTGTGTGTGTTATTCTGTGTGCGTGTGTATGAACTCAGCTTGGAAACTGAGAGGTTTTAGGGTGACAGGTCTGGCTGTCTGAGTGGATTAGTGAGTATTGTCACAACACTGGGATGTAAGGTTGTCGCCTGTAGAAATCCCACAACTCCAGTAGCATAAGCGTGTGTGAGTATGTGTGTGTGAGTGTGTGAGTATGAGTGTGTGTGCTTGTGTGTGTGTGTTGGGGGGAGGGTGGAGGGGGGAATGAAATTTGTGCAAACCTCTTAAAAAAGGAGACAAATTAGACACACAAATCTTGCAATCTGCGTTGACAAAGACATCCCGAGTCGATACCTTTATCCCTGACCAGACTCTCCAGCTCCTCAAAGAGTCCGTCGTGCCAGCGTGTGATGTCCATGTGTAGAGAGTAGTCACAGCAGGATCTCCGATCGGCCTGGTCCCTCCACTGGTCGTAAGCCCCAAGGAGGCTGGCCCCCGGCTCGGGGATCACATGGTCAACTACCAGGAGAGGAGAAGCGGGAGAGGAGAGGCAGGAGAGGAGAGGCAGGAGAGGAGAGGCAGGAGAGGAGGGGAAGCAGAGGAGAAGCGGGAGAGGAGAGGCAGGAGAGGAGAAGGAGGAGAGGAGGGGAAGCAGAGGAGAGGGAGGAGAGGAGAGGCAGGAGAGGAGAGGCAGGAGAGGAGAGGCAGGAGAGGAGAGGCAGGAGAGGAGGGGAAGCAGAGGAGAGGGAGGAGAGGAGAGGCAGGAGAGGAGAGGGAGGAGAGGAGGGGAAGCAGAGGAGAGGAGGAGAGGAGAAGCGGGAGAGAAGAGGAGGAGAGGAGAGGCAGGAGAGGGAGGAGAGGAGAGGCAGGAGAGGAGAAGCGGGAGAGAAGAGGGAGGAAAGGAGGGGAAGCAGAGGAGAGGGAGGAGAGGAGGGGAAGCAGAGGAGAGGGAGGAGAGGGAGGAGAGGAGGGGCAGGAGAGGAGGAGAGGCATAACGAATTACTAAAGCAGAGAACTTGAATAGCGCCTGACACGCCAGTCTCTTTTTTCAGAGCACAATGGTGAATGCCCCTGCCGTTTGTTCCAGTTCTACAAACCCAATGCTACCGAATACATAAACAGGACTGAAGGGGTCTGGGCTGTCGTTTGAAAAAGAGAGTGAGCGTTGGAGGAGAGTTGAAGGGTAAAGAGTTAAAGGGAAAGTCTCTCTGACAGGCTAGGATGGCTTGACCCTGTTTCAGATGATCTAACTGCAGCTGACAGACGTGCTCGCCTCTACTTCATACACCCCCCCACCCCATCTCACCCACCCACAGAGATCCCCTCTCCGCCTGCCTATCTGACTCCCGGCCACAAAGGGCCACAAATTGCATCCCTCTGATCTGATCCAGTGGCAGTGGGCCCATCCCCCCGTCCTCCCAAATCACCCTGACAACTCCACCACAGTGCCTCTGTTCAAATCTCTCTTTACCCACCCAGTCCCTCGGTGCAATATAATCTCTGTGGACTTTAAAGACTCTCTATGCGGCAGGAGTTTGCTATCTCTCCTACCTTAGCAGAGACTATCTCTACTCCAAACATTACATCTCTCTGTTCCCTGTAACATTTATCGGGTTGCCTCTCACTCATTGCATTTACATGGACAGACAAGTGTCTTTTACTCCGATTTTACTCCCTGTAGTGTTTATAGGCAGAATCAGCTCCTGCAGATATTATTCCATCAGAATTTGTATTTTTCATATTTTCCAATCCCAACCCCTCCCCCTGTTTTTCAACTTCCACTGTTCTCATTTTTTAGCGGTAAGATTTAATTATCTGATTTCGCATAGAGTTGCAAATAACTGAGCTCTGAAATTGAAATAAATAGAAATAAATAATTGTGATGTCTATGTTGAAAACAGCTCAATATCCCTGGGTTCAGGTTAATGTGTAACTCCTGGGTTCAGGTTAATGTGTAACTCCTGGGTTCAGGTTAATGTGTAACTCCTGGGTTCAGGTTAATGTGTAACTCCTGGGTTCAGGTTAATGTGTAACTCCTGGGTTCAGGTTAATGTGTAACTCCTGGGTTCAGGTTAATGTGTAACTCCAGGGTTCAGGTTAATGTGTAACTCCAGGGTTCAGGTTAATGTGTAACTCCTGGGTTCAGGTTAATGTGTAACTCCTGGGTTCAGGTTAATGTGTAACTCCTGGGTTCAGGTTAATGTGTAACTCCAGGGTTCAGGTTAATGTGTAACTCCAGGGTTCAGGTTAATGTGTAACTCCTGGGTTCAGGTTAATGTGTAACTCCTGGGTTCAGGTTAATGTGTAACTCCAGGGTTCAGGTTAATGTGTAACTCCAGGGTTCAGGTTAATGTGTAACTCCAGGGTTCAGGTTAATGTGTAACAGGGTTCCTGGGTTCAGGTTAATGTGTAACTCCAGGGTTCAGGTTAATGTGTAACTCCAGGGTTCAGGTTAATGTGTAACTCCAGGGTTCAGGTAACTCCAGGGTTCAGGTTAATGTGTAACTCCAGGGTTCAGGTTAATGTGTAACTCCAGGGTTCAGGTTAACTCCAGGGTTCAGGTTAATGTGTAACTCCAGGGTTCAGGTTAATGTGTAACTCCAGGGTTCAGGTTAATGTGTAACTCCAGGGTTCAGGTTAATGTGTAACTCCAGGGTTCAGGTTAACTCCAGGGTTGTTAACTCCAGGGTTCAGGGTAACTCCAGGGTTCAGGTTAATGTGTATGTGTAACTCCAGGGTTCAGGTTAATGTGTAACTCCAGGGTTCAGGGGTTCAGGGTTCAGGTTAATGTGTAACTCCAGGGTTCAGGTGTAAAGGGTTGTGTAACTCCAGGGTTCAGGGTGTAACTGTCAGGTTAATGTGTAACTCCAGGGTTCAGGTTAATGTGTAACTCCAGGGTTCAGGTTAATGTGTAACTCCAGGGTTCAGGTTAATGTGTAACTCCTGGGTTCAGGTTAATGTGTAACTCCAACTCCAGGGTTCAGGTTAATGTGTAACTCCAGGGTTCAGGTTAATGTGTAACTCCCAGGGTTCAGGTTAATGTGTAACTCCTGGGTTCAGGTTAATGTGTAACTCCTGGGTTCAGGTTAATGTGTAACTCCAGGGTTCAGGTTAATGTGTAACTCCTGGGTTCAGGTTAATGTGTAACTCCAGGGTTCAGGTTAATGTTAACTCCAGGGTTCAGGTTAATGTGTAACTCCAGGGTTCAGGTTAATGTGTAACTCCAGGGTTCAGGTTAATGTGTAACTCCAGGGTTCAGGTTAATGTGTAACTCCAGGGTTCAGGTTAATGTGTAACTCCAGGGTTCAGGTTAATGTGTAACTCCAGGGTTCAGGTTAATGTGTAACTCCAGGGTTCAGGTTAATGTGTAACTCCAGGGTTCAGGTTAATGTGTAACTCCAGGGTTCAGGTTAATGTGTAACTCCTGGGTTCAGGTTAATGTGTAACTCCAGGGTTCAGGTTAATGTGTAACTCCTGGGTTCAGGTTAATGTGTAACTCCAGGGTTCAGGTTAATGTGTAACTCCAGGGTTCAGGTTAATGTGTAACTCCTGGGTTCAGGTTAATGTGTAACTCCTGGGTTCAGGTTAATGTGTAACTCCAGGGTTCAGGTCAATGTGTAACTCCTGGGTTCAGGTTAATGTGTAACTCCTGGGTTCAGGTTAATGTGTAACTCCAGGGTTCAGGTTAATGTGTAACTCCCAGGTTAAGGGTTCAGGTTAATGTGTAACTCCAGGGTTCAGGTTAATGTGTAACTCCAGGGTTCAGGGTTAATGTGTAACTCCAGGGTTCAGGTTAATGTGTAACTCCAGGGTTCAGGTTAATGTGTAACTCCAGGGTTCAGGTTAATGTGTAACTCCAGGGTTCAGGTTAATGTGTAACTCCAGGGTTCAGGTTAATGTGTAACTCCTGGGTTCAGGTTAATGTGTAACTCCTGGGTTCAGGTTAATGTGTAACTCCAGGGTTCAGGTTAATGTGTAACTCCTGGGTTCAGGTTAATGTGTAACTCCTGGGTTCAGGTTAATGTGTAACTCCTGGGTTCAGGTTAATGTGTAACTCCAGGGTTCAGGTTAATGTGTAACTCCAGGGTTCAGGTTAATGTGTAACTCCAGGGTTCAGGTTAATGTGTAACTCCAGGGTTCAGGTTAATGTGTAACTCCAGGGTTCAGGTTAATGTGTAACTCCAGGGTTCAGGTTAATGTGTAACTCCAGGGTTCAGGTTAATGTGTAACTCCAGGGTTCAGGTTAATGTGTAACTCCAGGGTTCAGGTTAATGTGTAACTCCAGGGTTCAGGTTAATGTGTAACTCCAGGGTTCAGGTTAATGTGTAACTCCAGGGTTCAGGTTAATGTGTAACTCCAGGGTTCAGGTTAATAACTCCAGGGTTGTAACTCCAGGGTTCAGGTTAATGTAACTCCAGGGTTAACTCCTGGGTGGGTTCAGGTTAATGTGTAACTCCTGGGTTCAGGTTAATGTGTAACTCCAGGGTTCAGGTTAATGTGTAACTCCAGGGTTCAGGTTAATGTGTAACTCCTGGGTTCAGGTTAATGTGTAACTCCTGGGTTCAGGTTAATGTGTAACTCCAGGGTTCAGGTCAATGTGTAACTCCTGGGTTCAGGTTAATGTGTAACTCCTGGGTTCAGGTTAATGTGTAACTCCAGGGTTCAGGTTAATGTGTAACTCCAGGGTTCAGGTTAATGTGTAACTCCAGGGTTCAGGTTAATGTGTAACTCCAGGGTTCAGGTTAATGTGTAACTCCAGGGTTCAGGTTAATGTGTAACTCCAGGGTTCAGGTTAATGTGTAACTCCAGGGTTCAGGTTAATGTGTAACTCCAGGGTTCAGGTTAATGTGTAACTCCTGGGTTCAGGTTAATGTGTAACTCCTGGGTTCAGGTTAATGTGTAACTCCTGGGTTCAGGTTAATGTGTAACTCCTGGGTTCAGGTTAATGTGTAACTCCAGGGTTCAGGTTAATGTGTAACTCCAGGGTTCAGGTTAATGTATAACAGACCGGGTTTTAAAACGAGCCCTACTGATCATGGTGGTGCCCCCTGCCAGGGCAGCCCTGGTTCCGTGGTAGAAGTCGTCTGCGGGGCTCATGCCCAGCTGCGGGGCCTGCAGACTGGTGTTGACATCGATACCCCCGGGTATCACGATGTGTCCGTAGGCATCCACCGTCTTCACCCCTCCTGGGACGATCAGGTTCTCGCCGATCTGCCTGTGTGAAGAAACGAGCCACTTTCAAGGACCACTGTCGTTTATCGCTTTAAAGTGTATGTCAATGTTTTATTGTGGCCCAGTTGGTGATGTTATATAAGCACAGTGAAAGTCTGGAAATCCAGCCTACAAGCATGTCAGCTTAGGTCTGGTTCTGCATGTCTGTTTGTCTGCCTGCCTGCATGCTTGTCTGCCAGTCATTGGGTGTGTGTCTGTGTGTTGTGTGTGTGCGTTGTGTGTCTGTGCATCATGTGTCTGTGCATCGTGTGTGTGTGTGTGCGTCGTGTGTGTGTGTGCGTCATGTGTGTGTGCGTCGTGAGTGTGTGTGTGTGCGTCATGTGTCTTGTGTGTGCGTTGTGTGTCTGTGCATCGTGTGTGTGTGTGTCGGGTGTGTGCGATGCAAGTTAATTCTTACTTGATGATGCCATCCTCCACATAGATGTCTGCATAGAAAGACTGGTCGTCATTAACAACCTTCCCTCCTTTGATGATGAGTCGGTCTGCCTGGAGACAAATGGATGATAACTAGCAGTGATTAGCTATGTGATAAGTAGCAGTTATTAGCTATGTGATAACTAACAGTGATTAGCTATGTGATAAGTAACAGTGATTAGCTATGTGATAACTAACAGTGATTAGCTATGTGATAAGTAACAGTGATTAGCTATGTTATAAGTAACAGTGATTAGCTATGTGATAAGTAACAGTGATTAGCTATGTGATAAGTAACAGTGATTAGCTATGTGATAAGTAACAGTGATTAGCTATGTGATACATAACAGTGATTAGCTATGTGATAAGTAGCAGTTATTAGCTATGTTATAAGTAACAGTGATTAGCTATGTGATAACTAGCAGTGATTAGCTATGTGATAAGTAACAGTGATTAGCTATGTGATACATAACAGTGATTAGCTATGTGATAAGTAGCAGTTATTAGCTATGTTATAAGTAACAGTGATTAGCTATGTGATAAGTAGCAGTTATTAGCTATGTTATAAGTAACAGTGATTAGCTATGTGATAACTAGCAGTGATTAGCTATGTGATAAGTAACAGTGATTGGCTATGTGATAAGTAACAGTGATTAGCTATGTTATAAGTAACAGTGATTAGCTACGATAGATGAGCCAGGGGAGAAGTGGACATCGTAGCTAATATATATGCTAATCCTCATTAATGTTATCTCCACTCCAGTCAGACGTCATTACGTATGAGGAATCTCCAGCGAGGACAGCATGTTATCAGAACGCTATTTTAATACATACAGCATGTGTGTGATTAGACTAGTATGTTATAAGAACAATGTTATTAGAGCATTGTGTGATTAGAAAAGCGTGTTATAAGAACAATTCAATTAGAGAAGTGTGTAAACATTCACAACACACACACCACACACTTACCACACACACTAACCACACACACCACACACTAACCACACACTTACCACACACACTAACCGCACACACCACACACTAACCACACACCACACCAACCTCACACACACCACACACACACCACACACACACTATGACCTCATCCTGCCATTACACACCCCCTATCTGAGGAAGTTAACTGTGTCTGACAGCACTGTATAGTCGCACATACTTTAAATGGGACAACAAACAAGCCCAAAGGAGTCTCGCGTAGGAAAAGTCCTAGCAGCACCACGTCCTCCACCAGTAAATGTGTGCCATGGGAAATACTGGGGTGTGGCCTACAGAGCGATTTGACCTGCCGGGGAGGTTCACTATGGGTTTGGGGGCAGAGAGACTTGGCTGGAAAAGCCAACAGTGAAGCCCAGACGTGGCGAGACAGATCAGCAGACACCCGTGTCACCAGAGGGACTTGGCTGCTACACGCCACAGAACTCCATAGTGCATGGTCACAGTTAAACAGCTGCTGCTGCTTGGGGCAAAAACACAACAGGCTGGCGGCCAGAAACACCCAGGCAAACGGAGACAGGCATGAATGATGACACAGTCTCGGGGTTGTATTGTACTGATGGAGACAGGGGCGTCTGATCAGATGTCTCCCCCCCACTATATTAGGAGCTTAATAAGAACACTGTGCTAATTATAATAAAACACAATATCAGATTGACACATGGGTTTTAACTACTTCATATTCTTGCTGATAAGTGATGCTCATCAAACAAAGGGATAAGAGACGCGACTGAAGCGAATGTCGGTCATTCCTGGTCAAAGGAGCAGCCCTGCAGACAGCAGTCGGCCCATAACCTCAAGTCCACTGTGCCAAATTGGGCGGAAGAGAATCGTGACCACGGTGGTCGGTCGCTGCGCACGAATGACCCTGCAATGTTTCCACGACTATAGAAACCCAGAATCTCACAGAGACACAGAGACGAGGATGGGGGAGTCTCAGAAAACACCAATATGCTCCGTTGTCTGCATGGAATTGATGATTGGCGGTAACGATGTGGGAACTTCGAAAAAAGAAGTGCATTCATTTCGAGAAATCAATGACAATATCACACATGCACATCAAATCGATTACTGTCATTCCAACCGTTTACTAGAACCAGAAACATGCGCCACTGCGAGAGTCCCTCAGTGATCTTTATATAAAGGCCGGGTCCGCCATGCTTATTGTGCATTTTATTGTCCAAACGTAAAGCATTTATTTACAACATTTAAGACACAACCGTGACATTTATCCGAATGTAATAGACATTAGACACCGAGAGGAGGTACATGTGCTTAATGCTTATTATCAGGTTGCTGTTATGGGGTGGATGAAAGACTAACCCTTCAGACCCGATCTATCACACCATTTCTACGGATTTGTCGTTATAAATGTTAAATCATGTCCATCATGGGGACGACAATGTCTACCTACCGAGGAACGAGGAGTGCCGACCGACAACCGGGGGATGTTCTTCTTTCCTTGGTAAGACATGCCGGCCGGTGGTGCGTTTCTTAGGGACACGGAGCTTTGATTTCCGTTACAAAGAACCGGTGTGACCGATGAATCAGCGCTTGGTATTTCGTATTTAAAACCGCCCGGTGGTATTACGGAACAGAAACAACACTACTACACTTAAACACGTGTGATTATAGAATAATACTGCACACGGAATAAGATGAACCATATGGTGTAGTATTATGATGGTATTATTATGGTAGTACTAATGGTGTCACCAGTCTGTGCCCCCTCCTCTTCTACAATTCCAGCCCGCTGCCTCGCCTACCATCTGCTCGCTTAATATTCCAGACACATCCTACTGGCTATTGGCTGGCATCACACACCCCACCGGCTGACAGGGGACAAGCAGGCAGGCAGGCAAGCACACAAGCAGACAGACAGACAGACAGACAGACAGACAGGCAGGCAGGCAGGCAGACAAGCAGACAGTCATACAGACAGGCAGACAGACAGTCAGGCAGACAAGCAGACAGACAGGCAGGCAGAAAGGCAGACAAGCAGACAGACAGACAGACAGACAGGCAGAAGAGGACACGTTGGGAACCACATCGTTCTGCAGAACCACCCACAGTATACTGAGCCACTAAAACGGAAAGTTAGAAAATCACGACATGTCAGTTGGAATAGCGGGTGTTGTGTCAGAGAAACTACGGGTGATATCTTTAGGCATGAGTAATTAAGGCCATATTCATATTGGGTTATACTGGCTGTTTCGGCACCGTGTACCTGTTTCACAACTCATATAACCGGAATATGTGCCTTTTCTTCTTTTGATAACTGAACATAATATGCATATCAATTAGAATTTATTAAGCTACTATTGCCTAAAACCCACGAAAAAATGTTTACTAAAATATATTACAATATATACATATAAAACATTATGGAAATTCACATTAAATTATATAGGCAAAGGTTTGGTTTTACCTCATGCTTGCCGTTGTGCGTCCGGTTGTGACCCGTCTGGGTGTGACCCGTCTGGTAAACTATTTGACCCTGGATGGAGGAGCGGGTATCCGCCCAATAAGCCGCTGGGTCGCAGCTCGGTCCGGTCCCACTGGCAGCAGAGAAGTTACTCACACTATCCGCATCACTGAAGGTATCAGACCAGCACTTCTCCTCGGTTTTGACATGTCTTCTGGCAGACTGGGGGCTGCTGTTGTATGAATCCAAATGTAAGGTTTTGTTCTCGTACGCGCCCTCGACGTTGCAGAACATGCCCCCGAATTTCACTCTAGGTTTCGGGCTGTCGGTTCCCAGTTTAGAGAGTAACGACCCTGCGTCCTCATTGTCTCTGGGGAAAGGTTTCATCTCTGTCATGACAAACAGTTCTTTAAAAAACAAATATATATAAATATGTTTTTTTTAAGTACGTAGAAAGTAAAAATCGACCACGAATGTTTTTTTGTCCCAAACCTATGAATGAACTCAGCAGTCCTCACTGATAAGTGGACGCAGTAAGTGAATAGTAGCGCTGTTCTATGGGGTGTGGTGCTGAAATACAGACAGACTACAGTATATATAGGCTCCAATTCAGACTGGGTGAGTGTGACAGAGGATGAAGGAATGGGAAGATCACGCACACGTCAGCATGTCATAGTGTCCACAACCAGTGACCTTCCCTTAGGATTAGAAGTGGGTCACTAATGAGAGTTGTGGAAACTCAAAACACCAGACGAGTAACGAAAAAATGTATTCGTGTGATCATGTTTTAGCACGTACGTCTGACTGAGTATCGTGTGTAAAAAGGGTTTCCAGAGATGAATTCTCAATCAAATCGCAAAACCAAAAATGAGGTTGTGTTTTGCCCAGGGCAGATGACTAGACATTAGTCATCCATGAATATGTGCACATACACAAACCTACTTTTGAACATCATTTTCTGATTGTTGGTGGTTCCACTGGATAAGTGATTTCTGTACACGAGGCTGATCTAAGCATTTTCTCGAAAGCCAAACAAATCTTCAACACTGCCTCTCAAGCTCAGAGTGCATAATAATCATATAAGAGTTTGATTATTACAATTCAATTGTAAAATGCCTCGTTATCTAGACACACACTAACCAGCAAACACTACAGTGTGTCGCGTGTATAGTCCTGTTCTGTAACCCCACAAGCACTAGCACTAGAATCTGTGCCATGCCCGGAGGACATCTGGTTTTGATTCCAGCACGACTTGGGTACTCCCACTCCACTGATCCACTTTGCTTGTCAGACGAATCAGAAGTAGTTACTATGGCTGTGAGGTGAAACGGTACATTTGTCTCAGGCGTTAGGGCGTACCGTGTCAGTGTCTTTTGGTAGCCTGTGTGTCTGCGTGTCTCTGACATGCCCGCTGGCACCGACCTATATTTCACAAGGAAATTTACCAACTTCCAGTTCATCCATTTACCTACTTTTATCTCTCCTCTCGCAGCCCTAGTCTCTTCCTACTGGTATAAAATACATGGCATCAATGGTAGACTCAGGCTCTCTAAAGGCGGAGGCAAAAAAAGTAACAGAAACAGTCCCTGAGAAAGATAGGTATATTAAAGAGCTTAGTCAGGATATGGGAGATAGTCAGGGTTAGGCCCGGTGCCACAAGGTGCTTGATGGGGCTTAGAACCTCAGTTGTATTTTCTGCCCCCCCCCCACACACACAGCTTTAAATACCCGGTCGAATAAATGCAAACAAAGATTAGCCCCCATGTCATTTTTTAAAAGCCTCCTTAGTCACTTAGTTCTGACGCCAGGCCTCGCCAGGTGCTGGAATCATATTAAAATCCTCTTCTGGCTATGTGTTTGTAAATATAAATGACCTCGTTTGTGTGGACTTGGATGTCCCTCTCAATAGACAGCAGCAGAAGATTCCAGAGCCTGCCTTCCCCACATCTGTTCCTGAGCTGGGCCTTGATCAGCTTCAGTTTAGAGAATGACCTTTCTACTGAAGCGGTTATCACTGGCAATGTGGCATATATCCTAAAGGATTTTAATCAGGGAAGGGACCCATCATTTAACTGTTCTACTGTTAGCACTTCACTGTCAGCACCTTAGCATAGCTTGCACACTGTTAAGTAGAACATAAGTTCAGTAACAATATTATCTTCCTCCACATCATTAAACTGGCAAGCGTCTCTTGGTTAGTGTTGTGCCAGAAGGACAGTCGCACTGACAATGTCTCCGTAATTACTGCACTTTTACTGTTTAATATATTTTATATCTGCAGGAGTGCTGGGTGCCTTGTTGGGAATTGTGTTGTTCCCAATGACGCCATTCTATTTTCACAATAAAAGCTGCATTGCAGTGAAGATTTGACAGGATCTTCTTTTAAACTTCTACATGTTAGCGACTCTAAAAACTGTCAGGAGTTTATTGGTTCCAAACACAAATAACATTGGGGCTATGACAATGAAAGCTTTTTTCCGGTATTCTGGCTCCCTCTATTGTTGGTTCTCTGCATAGAAAACGAAGCCTTTTACTTTACACATTTAACTTTAATCAAACAAAAACAACACTTGGATATAAAAAAATATCAAAATATAAACAATATTAAACATTTGTTAATCATAATAAATGAATTAATTTCCCAGACACCAGGTGTCATATAGCATTCATATGATATTCTTCTTACCTGTGCATTTATTTGTGGGGGAGATTGTAGTCTATTCTGCCCTAGAAAAGGCAGAACCCAGTAACGGTTAAAAAAGTAATGAAAATCTGATTTCAAAGTAATTTTGTATACACAGAATATAGACAGAGATTTCAGATAATCCATAACATATTCTGATAGCGTGCCCATTTCTTGTGTCGGCAAAGAAAGTACTAAATTAATCAGACAATATACCCAGCCATTACAAAAGATCAGTGACGTTTGGAAACATTCATAATTAATATGGACATTCTTGGGCCATGTAATATGTCCAGGCTCGATAATTAATTAATTTATTCTTCAGGGAGTGTGTGTGCGTGCCTGCATGCGAGTGAGTGCTTGAACGTACTCGTTAATAGGTGTGTGTGTGTGTGTGTGTGTCTGTACTTATTTATAATGGTTTAGTACTCGATAGAAGTGGGCATTATCCCATTTAACGGCAATGTAATGCATAAAATACATCTTTTTCACTTTAGCAATTTACCTTCTCATTGTAATTTTACAGAGGTCTTTGTACCATAAGAAGCACCATTCACCATTCAGCACCAACAAAACCAGAAATCTGATGCAACCTCGACCTCTTCCAAGCACCAAGAGGACAGACGAGGTTTGCATAATCTGAAAAAAGCTTAAAAGCATCGAAAGCATCTTTCTTTCTCTGTCAAAAAAACAATGCATTTCATAAATTTTCCTCTAGAGTAATGTATTCAAAATATTTGCCCCTTCATAAAAATGTTTTAAACAATAATAGTGTATACTATCACCACAGTTTGGCTTCTGGTTAAATTTTAACACTGAGACTGAGGAGCTACGCGGTCCCACAGCATGGCTGGACTACAGGTTTGATGCCATAGAGATAGCTAGATGGCTGTAAAGATTTTAAAAGTAGGCAGCCTCTATATGTATCTTGATAGCTGATGTCCACTCCTAGTAAGAGTAACGACAACGTGGTCAAATAGTGTAAACAGTGGTATGGTGTCCGTTTTAGAAAACCTGCAGCTTCAGAGTGTCTGAAAGTTAAGGTGGATGGAAACATTACTCAGTTCTCCAATGTCACTTATCCCAACATCCCATGAAGATGTTTGGATCTCTTGCCTTGGGTATTAGGTCCGATTCAAGCCGGTAGTCAGGACAAACCCTTGACTTGGTTACAGCTATATTAACACTTTAATCAATTAAGTTGTCAATCCATCCATCTACCTTCCTCTTCATAATGCTTCCAAAGGGAAGCGACCAGAGCACCACCTGCTTAGCAGGGAAAAAAACACAAAATACGTCCATTTAAGAGTCATCTAGTTCCACTGAAATCTTCATCCAAAGAGAGGAAATCTTCTTTTGAGTCAACCGCCATAACATCACTCATCACCGCCATAACATCACTCATCACCTCCATAACATCACTCATCACCGCCATAACATCACACCGCCATAACATCACTCATCACCGCCATAACATCACACCGCCATAACATCACTCATCACCGCCATAACATCACACCGCCATAACATCACTCATCACCGTCATAACATCACTCATCACCGCCATAACATCACTCCAACGAGACAGAAGTCTGGTTTAAGGTAATTGATGTAAAATCAATTATTCTGTCTTTCAAAAACATGTTCATAGAGGCCTCTCTCAAGTTAGTGTTGCAGCGTAGTAGTCTGGTTGACTGGTTTTCCCATGTAGAGACGTCTTGGGACAGACCCTCATGATCTATCTTCTTATTGAAAATATAGCAGACAGTTGGAACCTATGGACAAATATATTGGATCATTATTTTGAAAACTTACATTGTTTAATTCTCTAAATAAATCAATATAAAAACATGTATAAGATTAAGTACATACTTTTTCTGGCTTTCTGGCAGAACTATGACCAAAGAATAAAAGCTAAAGAAAAAAACAAAAATAAAAATAAAAACTGAAGAAATGAAGAGAGTAAAACAAAGAAGAGAGAGAGAGTCATTTTTGTCAGACAAAAAATGACACAGCAATTTTGATCTATGGTGTCACCTAGCATTTCTATTCAGATTCCTTCTGAATAAATTAATCTGTTTAGTACAGTCCAATTAAAGAGAACATTTACCTTTTCTTCTAGTTCTTTTATCTGTCTTTTCTGTGTCTCTATCCACTCCTCCAGTTCTTTGATTCTCTGAGGACAGCAGGAGATTAGAGATGAACTATCAGGCTACATAAATAACAGTAACTGCTCATTATTGATGCACGGAGACTGGGTATAGGATATCTCATCAGGGACCAGGTCCACTATTTATTATTATTGTGCATGCTATAAACACACGATTTAAAAGGCATCATTGTTATCTGCAGCAAATGACATGTAATCAATGTTTCTTAGATTTGTTTGGAACGTACACACACAGTATCAATCAATCAGCTGTATCAATTAATCAGCAGTATTAATCAATACACTGTCAGAATTCCCTCTCTATGACCAGGGGGTTTGAAGATGCAGTGACAACAGTGGCAACTTGGTGTAGATACAGTGATAACCCACTCACCTGCAGGAGATACAGTGATAACCCCCTCACCTGCTGTAGATACAGTGATAACCCACTCACCTGCTGTAGATACAGTGATAACCCACTCACCTGCAGGAGATACAGTGATAACACACTCACCTGCTGTAGATACAGTGATAACCCCCTCACCTGCTGTATATACAGTGATAACCCCCTCACCTGCTGTAGATACAGTGATAACTTACTCACCTGCTGTAGATACAGCGATAACCCACTCACCTGCTGTATATACAGTGATAACCCTGTATATACTCACCTGCTGTATATACAGTGATAACCCCCTCACCTGCTGTATATACAGTGATAACCCCTCACTCACCTGCTGTAGATACAGTGATAACCCACTCACCTGCTGTAGATACAGTGATAACCCCTCACCTGCTGTATATACAGTGATAACCCACTCACCTGCTGTAGATACAGTGATAACCCACTCACCTGCTGTAGATACAGTGATAACTTACTCACCTGCTGTAGATACAATGATAACCCACTCACCTGCTGTATATACAGTGATAACCCCCTCACCTGCTGTAGATACACCACCTGCTGCTGTAGATACAGTGATAACCCACTCACCTGCTGTATAATACAGTGATACAGCGATAACCCACTCACCTGCTGTATATACAGTGATAACCCCACTCACCTGCTGTATATACAGTGATAACCCCCTCACCTGCTGTATATACCTGCTGTAGATACAGTGATAACCCCTCACCTGCTGTATATACAGTGATAACCCACCCCCTCACCTGCTGTATATACAGTGATAACCCACTCACCTGCTGTGATAGTGATACTCAGTGATAACCCACTCACCTGCTGTAGATAGACAGTGATAACCCCTCACCTGATACAGTGATACTCACCTGCTGTATATACAGTGATAACCCCTCACCTGCTGTATATACAGTGATAACCCCCTCACCTGCTGTAGATACAGTGATAACTTACTCACCTGCTGTAGATACAGCGATAACCCACTCACCTGCTGTATATACAGTGATAACCCCCTCACCTGCTGTAGATACAGTGATAACCCCCTCACCTGCTGTATATACAGTGATAACCCCCTCACCTGCTGTGAGTGATAACCCACTCACCTGCTGTATACAGTGATAACCCACTCACCTGCTGTAGATACAGTGATAACTCACCTGCTGTAGATACAGTGATAACTTACTCACCTGCTGTATATACAGTGATAACCCCTCACCTGCTGTAGATACAGTGATAACCCCCTCACCTGCTGTAGATACAGTGATAACCCCTCACCTGCTGTATATACAGTGATAACCCCCTCACCTGCTGTATATACAGTGATAACCCCCTCACCTGCTGTATATACAGTGATAACCCACTCACCTGCTGTAGATACAGTGATAACCCCCTCACCTGCTGTAGATACAGTGATAACCCCCTCACCTGCTGTATATACAGTGATAACCCACTCACCTGCTGTATATACAGTGATAACCCACTCACCTGCTGTAGATACAGTGATAACCCACTCACCTGCTGTAGATACAGTGATAACCCACTCACCTGCTGTAGATACAGTGATAACCCACTCACCTGCTGTATATACAGTGATAACCCCCTCACCTGCTGTATATACAGTGATAACCCCCTCACCTGCTGTAGATACAGTGATAACCCACTCACCTGCTGTGCGTGCTGGAGTAGCTCCATCCGCTCCCTGAGGATCTGTGAGTCTCTCTCTCGTAGCTCTGCCATCACCCCTTTCTTCCACTGGTCCACTGCCCGCCGGAGAGTCTCCCTCTCATCATCTGACAACATCTCGGACATCTTTGCCCCGGCCTCCTGTTGCAGGGCATCAAACAGCATCGCCTCCAGCTCCAAGATCCTCTGAAGGGAGGAGGAAAGGTGGGGAGGTGAAGAGATCGGGAGAGGAGCGCACAAGTGTGAAGATGGAGAGATGGGGAGGGACAGAGATGCTTAGGGAGGTAGGAGGAATAGAGATGGACAAGAGCGAAGGATGGTGGGTGGGATGGTGGAGAGAGAGAGAGGAAGGCGAGGGAAAAGAATAGGAGGGGTTGCGTTACACCATATCGCCACTAGAGGGCAGTGCCTCAGCATAACGGTGTGGACTAGGCTCTGCACTATGACGTGTTCTGAGAACCACTGTTCCTGCTGTAATATCGGCCTTTCATAGACGCCTTGTTTCATTACACCTTGATGATAACTGTTCAAAACATTTGCTTTGGAGCCTGATGCAATACTCAAAAGTTATATGCAGAGGGCAATCAATCAATTTGACATAGAATATACATTTGATGACCCTGGTTACAGAACTTCTGAAACTTGCAAATCAATTAATTAGTTTCTATATTGATACAATTACCAAATTAATTCACACATCCTGTTGCTGTGGGGTAATTTCTTTACGGAAACAGCAAACCCGTTCAAATTGAATACTGCATTTGTTTTAAGTAGGTTTCAATTGAACACAAAGGTAGACAGATACATACAAGAACTACAAGAACTGAAATGACATGTGCTTGCTTCTCCTGCTCTCACCTTATGTGCCTGGTCCACGGCTTGTTTCCTGTAGTCCAACTCCTCATCCAGGTAGCCTTTCTGTTTACTAAACAGATGCTGAAAATAACAAAAACACAAAAAAGATACAGAGCTTTAGTCTCTGGCTCACTGACCCCTACTAAAAGATTTACTCCTAAGATATACTGTATGTTATACACTGTAGGTCCATTTACGTTTATGTTTCCATTTGTCTGTCGGTGTTATGGAAGTAGATAAATATACACACATGCATCAGCAATACATTGAACAGCTAAAGCAACATGCTAAAATAAAGGATGAAGGGCGAATACAAAAGTGCAGATCAGCCATTTACCTTCTCACTTTCAATGTCCATCATTTTCTGCGATAAAGCTGTTTTGGTTACCTCTATATTCTCAAGCCACTAAGAGGGAGAACATAACAAAATAAGCAGAACGTTAAGCTGGTCAAATAAAACCTTCCTTTATTTTCTGTCGACCACTGAGTTGCATATAGACTGAGACAGGGCTTCAGGGTCAAAGGACGGAATTGAAACTTAACAGAAACTAGCGACGTACTTTAGCAGAACGGTTTTTAAAATACCTTTTCCGCGAGGGTTAAGACGGTCCTGGCGTGAATAACCACGACTTGCTCGTCATTGGATAGGTTCTGCGTGACACATAGAGAAACACAGACACTCTGACACTCAGCATCAGACATGCAGCGGTTACACCGAGTACGCCGATTGGTGGAGGACGTTACGGGGGCGGAGTCTACCAGACACACACACATACATGTACAAACATGTACATAGAAAATGAACATACACTTACGGCGTTATCCCCCAGTATATCCAGCTTCTTCATCAGCTCTGTGATGATGATGTCCTGCAGAGGAGAACAAAGAAGAACATCAAGGGCACAACACGGAACCTAGCAAATCAGTCGCTCAAGGTTCCGCCGATTAGAAAGTTCACTGGTAGCGGGAAACATTCTGCAATGTAGACATGAGTCGATCTTTCATTTGGTTCTGCTTGGTTCTGTTCCTGTTCTTGAGTTTTTAAGTTTTGTGACAGTGTATCTGTTTTTAGCGAGCACAGCTGGGCATACCGAGCGA
>CM055730.1:4054845-4214845 GCA_029465975.1 Dallia pectoralis
GAACGATTTCAACCCCATAGTATTCATTGATCATTGCTTAGTTATTCTTTATTAATTGTGTATGTACGGACGCCTTGTGTTACTTGGTTTCCGTCCTTTTGCATGTGTTTTCGGTTCACTTTTGTTTTCTTTTACCTTTACATTTTTAATGGGCTGAATCCTTGAGTTCTAATCCACAGCTGCTGTTTACATAGACCGTGACAAAATAATGATTTGATTTGATCTATTTCATCTGGAGAGGCTATTAGGAGCTTAGCGCTGTCAGTCACCATGGTTACTAAAGCACAACATCACAAACGGCATGTAACATATAAAACTCTCTTGATTGCCGGTACACATTGTTTTGCATATTTAAACTTCAGTAATTCACTGCAGCGCATCAGTAATGGAGAAACGCTATAAAATACCCTCATACCCACAAACTACCCTAATATCCCGACCAATTATCATGGAGCAATCAGGGAACTAATTAACTCGCTCCCACTCTCATCCATTTCCCTTCCCCCACCCTTTTCTCTGTCCCCATCTCACAGTCGACTCCCAGTTACAACACATAAACAAGTGGTATGTCTTTTCCCCCAGCTCAGGAGTGCCTGTTCCCTACTTGTACCTCCTCCAGGTCATCGTCCGGCGTGCAAGGAGTCCTGTCCGTGTGGAAGGATATGGAGGAACCATCCGAGTCCACAGACGCCTCTTCGTCATAACCAAAGAAAGTCTCTACCACTGGTTTACAAGGTTTCATAGTCTTCCTCCTGCCTCCTGTACCCTGGCGTCTGTATCTCAGTAGCATATCCCTCTCCTGGAACAGACAAAAAACAGAACCAAAGACGTGGTCATGGAGGTAAAGAGATCACATTTCACATCTTATTATATTTCATACCGGTAACAATAAAAACCAATTCAGACTGTTATCCTTCCGGGACCTTCTCTTTCAGTTGTCCACTGTAGAAAGCGACTGTTTCACTGACATACCAAGATCTGTCAAAACAGATATTTCTAAAGTGTGCTATAATCACATTCGCTACAGTGTTCATGAGTGGATGTTTAGAAATAAAAATACCTCAATATAGTGACATATTAAAGGAAAAAGGTTGTAATAAGAGGTTTATGCACTGTAATCCTACTGGTGATTCTCAAAAGTCACTCTGAGGGACCCCAGACATTTCATAATTGAGGGACTCTGAACTAGCTTACCGAGTTCACCTAAACTGAACCACTACATAGAGACACTAACCGGTCGACGCACCTAAAGAGATGATGGCATTAGGAGGATTATATTGTGTGTATAAACCTGACCGACTAATTGAAATACTTACAATCACGGTCTTCACATATCCTGCAGTCTCCAATGCCTAGGAAATATAGTAAAACAAGCACACTCAGAAAGTATGACATTTATATGACTGAATAATATGCACTGGATACTGCACAATCATGACTGAATAATATGTACTGGATACTGCACAATCATGACTGAATAATATGCACTGGATACTGCACAGTCATGACTGAATAATATGCACTGGATACTGCACAATCATGACTGAATAATATGCACTGGATACTGCACAATCATGACTGAATAATATGCACTGGATACTGCACAATCATGACTGAATAATATGCACTGGATACTGCACAATCATGACTGAATAATATGCACTGGATACTGCACAATCATGACTGAATAATATGTACTGGATACTGCACAATCATGACTGAATAATATGCACTGGATACTGCACAATCATGACTGAATAATATGTACTGGATACTGCACAATCATGACTGAATAATATGCACTGGATACTGCACAATCATGACTGAATAATATGCACAATCATGACTGGATACTGCACAACCATGACTGAATAATATGCACTGGATACTGCACAATCATGACTGAATAATATGCACTGGATACTGCACAATCATTACTGAATAATATGCACTGGATACTGCACAATCATGACTGAATAATATGCACTGGATACTGCACAATCATGACTGAATAATATGCACTGGATACTGCACAACCATGACTGAATAATATGTACTGGATACTGCACAATCATTACTAAATAATATGCACTGGATACTGCACAATCATGACTGAATAATATGCACTGGATACTGCACAATCATGACTGAATAATATGTACTGGATACTGCACAATCATGACTGAATAATATGCACTGGATACTGCACAATCATGACTGAATAATATGTACTGGATACTGCACAATCATGACTGAATAATATGTACTGGATACTGCACAATCATGACTGAATAATATGCACTGGATACTGCACAATCATGACTGAATAATATGCACTGGATACTGCACAATCATGACTGAATAATATGCACTGGATACTGCACAATCATGACTGAATAATATGCACTGGATACTGCACAATCATGACTGAATAATATGCACTGGATACTGCACAATCATTACTGAATAATATGCACTGGATACTGCACAACCATGACTGAATAATATGCACTGGATACTGCACAATCATTACTGAATAATATGCACTGGATACTGCACAATCATGACTGAATAATATGCACTGGATACTGCACAATCATGACTGAATAATATGCACTGGATACTGCACAATCATGACTGAATAATATGTACTGGATACTGCACAATCATTACTGAATAATATGCACTGGATACTGCACAATCATGACTGAATAATATGCACTGGATACTGCACAATCATGACTGAATAATATGCACTGGATACTGCACAATCATGACTGAATAATATGTACTGGATACTGCACAATCATGACTGAATAATATGTACTGGATACTGCACAATCATGACTGAATAATATGCACTGGATACTGCACAATCATGACTGAATAATATGTACTGGATACTGCACAATCATGACTGAATAATATGCACTGGATACTGCACAATCATGACTGAATAATATGCACTGGATACTGCACAATCATGACTGAATAATATGCACTGGATACTGCACAATCATGACTGAATAATATGCACTGGATACTGCACAATCATGACTGAATAATATGCACTGGATACTGCACAATCATGACTGAATAATATGCACTGGATACTGCACAACCATGACTGAATAATATGCACTGGATACTGCACAGTCATGACTGAATAATATGCACTGGATACTGCACAATCATGACTGAATAATATGCACTGGATACTGCACAATCATGACTGAATAATATGCACTGGATACTGCACAACCATGACTGAATAATATGCACTGGATACTGCACAATCATGACTGAATAATATGCACTGGATACTGCACAATCATGACTGAATAATATGCACTGGATACTGCACAATCATGACCGAATAATATGTACTGGATACTGCACAATCATGACTGAATAATATGCACTGGATACTGCACAATCATGACTGAATAATATGCACTGGATACTGCACAATCATGACTGAATAATATGTACTGGATACTGCACAATCATTACTGAATAATATGCACTGGATACTGCACAATCATGACTGAATAATATGCACTGGATACTGCACAATCATGACTGAATAATATGCACTGGATACTGCACAATCATGACTGAATAATATGCACTGGATACTGCACAATCATGACTGAATAATATGCACTGGATACTGCACAATCATGACTGAATAATATGCACTGGATACTGCACAATCATGACTGAATAATATGCACTGGATACTGCACAATCATGACTGAATAATATGCACTGGATACTGCACAATCATGACTGAATAATATGCACTGGATACTGCACAATCATGACTGAATAATATGCACTGGATACTGCACAACCATGACTGAATAATATGCACTGGATACTGCACAATCATGACTGAATAATATGCACTGGATACTGCACAACCATGACTGAATAATATGCACTGGATACTGCACAATCATGACTGAATAATATGCACTGGATACTGCACAATCATGACTGAATAATATGCACTGGATACTGCACAACCATGACTGAATAATATGCACTGGATACTGCACAATCATGACTGAATAATATGCACTGGATACTGCACAATCATGAATGAATAATATGTACTGGATACTGCACAATCATGACTGAATAATATGTACTGGATACTGCACAATCATGACTGAATAATATGCACTGGATACTGCACAATCATGACTGAATAATATGCACTGGATACTGCACAATCATGACTGAATAATATGCACTGGATACTGCACAATCATGACTGAATAATATGCACTGGATACTGCACAATTGTTGCATCTCTGCATGCTGTTTTATGAGTACAGATTCTTCCCATTCGATTCAAATCTGCAGTGTTTACGAATGTGAATGCAAACGTGAGAGTGCATTAATGAACAAATGACAGAGGAAAAAGTAAAAGAGAAAAAAATCAACGTCTGAGCAAGACAGGGTGAGAGACTGGGTGAGAGACAAGGTGAGAGACTGGGTGAGAGACAAGGTGAGAGACTGGGTGAGAGACAGGGTGAGAGACAGGGTGTGAGACAGTGTGAGAGACTGGGTGAGAGACTGGGTGAGAGACTGTGTCGGACAGGGGGAGGAGGGTGTTGTTGTCATGGTAATACCTTTGACAGGTCGTCAATAATATTCTGCTGTTCCAACACCTGTAGTCTGAGGAACTCAATTTCCCTCTCCTCTTGACTTTGGTCCAGGTCGTTCAGAGAGCTGGGCCTTCTTATGGGACCCGCCTTTTCTCTCTGGAGAGAGACGGAATGGGTCAAAGAGACAGATGTTCTGTTTAAGGTCACCTGAAATTGGCACTAAATGCAATTCAAACGATAAATTCCATAATATCAAAATAATCAGAAAACATATCCCCTTTGATGGGCCGGTTACAGACACTCTGTTCTAAGATTAAGACATGGGTCAGTGTGAATGCGCTGCGTGTTTTACCATCTCCATGTTCTCTTGCGTGACAAAGCGCAGTTTGTTCTCCATACGTCTGAATGCATGGGCCAGTTCCTCATTCCTCCGGCACAGTCTCCTGCTCTTGTCCAGCAAGGGCATAAACTGGCTCTCTGCTTCTCTTAGCCGTTTTAGCTAAACACACACACACAGAAACAGACGCAAACACACATGCAAACAGACACTCAGTATTGTTCCTGCAAATGTATATTATGTATAGCTGTGTTTTGCATGTATCACACTGGTCTCTCTATAATCGTGCTTTGTCTTTTCTAACACAAATGTACCCTGGCTGCACCTGTGCACTTATTCCCCAACCCAGTTATGTGCATGATTAATCAAATGTATTTTAGGCTGCTTTTTTAAACAAACAAATGAATGCAGAGCAGAGCCTCAGGTGGAACAAATCGACCCAATGCCCCTAGTGGTCACTATAATGAATAGCCTTATGACCCATAGATGTTTCAGTGTTGTTTATATGGATACTTGTCACCTATTAAAAATTGCATCAATCCCTGACTTTGGAAATCGGATGATTGTCCCAGAAATCTGTTTCTCTTCTGTGGAAGCGGAGTGTCTATGTGATGTGCAGTACATTTGATTGAATTTGGTTCAACTTAAGGATTAGGATAAGATTTGCAGTGGCTTAAAAACACTGAGTAAGATTCAACAATGTAACAATACTTGTTGATGTTATGTTGTATCATAGAATGAGAGGACGGCAAAACTCTCACATTCAGTCAGAGGTTTTCAATAAATGGTTAACACACAACCTCATCCTCCTGGTAACTCCTGGTTTGAAGATGTCAGCACGTACCAGCTCGTTTCGTTCCTCTGACAGGAGAGCGTTGCGGTCTTCGAGTTTTCGGATGATTGCACTCAGCTCAGCGATCTTCAGCTGGAATCGCCGAGCGTCCTTCTCATCCAACTGCTGTTCCTAGAACAGACAACGACTGCAGATAACTGCGGATAACCCGGAAAAGCCGCTGCACACCCCAGTAGGTGGGACCAATCAATAATGTCACACGAGCTGGACCTTTCTTCCTTTAACCTTTTAATCAATAACACCACTTATTTCAGGTCGGATTTTCAGACAATTGTTTACATTTTTTGTTGTGCATCTTATCTGCAATGTTGTTTTGTCACATGACTGTGGCATACACATAGCCTTTGACAATATGATCACAGATTGTAAAGCTACACCCACGGAGACACATTTACTTTATAACACATTATCTAAACTACTACTGCAAACACTTGATGCAGAAACTTGTGTAAACTATGTATTACAATACACCTTCAATCGTCTGGGCTACACAGACTTCATAGCAGTCACAATTACACATAGCACAAAAAGAGACAGCATAAAAGACATACGTACATTTTCTGCCCTAAACATTATGGCATTATTTTGGCATGATTTTCTCTGGTGTTTTCATCATTTCCGCCTGGCTTTGGAGTCATCTCCTTTGGGGTCAATTCAAATTGAAGGCAGCCAATTTAGGAAGTGATTTTCATTGATAACTTTCGGAACAATAACTCTCGACATTATTATTATTGATCGAGTCGTTGTTTAAAAATCATAGCCCCTTATTTAGCCGTTGACTTGGAATGTGAGGTTAGTACGAAACCAATTAACTTTAATTGGAATTGACCCCGACCATGCCAGGCAGTGGTGCATGGTTACACGGGACAAGAGCGTAATGGTCACCTATCTGAGAGATATGCAGTAAGAGGCCGACTGGAATGGCACATGTCTAAACAGTAGACAACATGTAGATGAGTGCTGGGACCGTGAACATTGGCACAAGTTTACAGGTGAAGCGCTTGCGGAGGAAGAACGTCACACAGGCCAGGGATTGGTGAAAACGACACAGGTTTGGCTTGATGCGGAAACTACAGACACACAGCTTGCCGTTGAGCATATACAACAGAATAAAAACGAACCCAGTCATTGGTATCGACTGTGAGAATCCTTTTCAAAGTACGGGAGGGGGGGCACGGGGGACGAGTGATTTATTCGTTTAATGAAGCCTCTGGGGTTTCCTTGTGAGGTCATGTTTTGGCATACCATGTGTCGTCCGATAAGGCCCACATAGACGGACCAAAACTACTAATAAGCATGTGAAAAAGTCCTTATTCAGTGGTACAGGAGGCATCCTTTATCCATCAGTTTTTAACAATTTAAATATATGAATAATATTGAAACAAAATTAAGTATGATCTAAATTTAACATTCTAAGGTTTTCGCACGTCAGTGAGTAGTTTCAACAGAATGGAGTGCCATGCAAATGGAGGACAATAATATCACCAAATAATATCACCAAATAATATCACCAAATAATATCACCAAATAATATCACCAAATAATTTCACCAAATAATTTCACCAAATAATATCACCAAATAATATCACCAAATGCTAATTAGGTTTAGAAAATCAGTAACAAGTAGAGCAAAACAACCCTTTTTATTATACTGCACCACAGGGGAAAATACCCACTGCAGCAGGAACAGAAATATCAATGTATACGTTGATAACGGGCGGTACGCTTTAGAACAAGTCGCTTTACAAGGCAACTGTCCAAAATCAGGTTCTGGATATGCACATTTTGCAATGTCAGGGCAGCCCTCAGGACCATGTTGAACACTGAAACATTGAAAATCTCTTTACCACCCGTGGCTTAAACCCTGAGGTACCTGTTAGAATCTGAGGTCCCTGTTAGATTCTGAGGTCCCTGTTAGAATCTGAGGTCCCTGTTAGAATCTGAGGTCCGTGTTAGACTCTGAGCTCCGTGTTAAACTCTGAGGTCCGTGTTAGACTCTGAGGTCCCTGTTAGAATCTGAGGTCCCTGTTAGAATCTGAGGTCCCTGTTAGAATCTGAGGTCCCTGTTAGAATCTGAGGTCCCTGTTAGACTCTGAGGTCCGTGTGAGACTCTGAGGTCCCTGTTAGAATCTGAGGTCCCTGTTAGAATCTGAGGTCCCTGTTAGAATCTGAGGTCCCTGTTAGAATCTGAGGTCCCTGTTAGAATCTGAGGTCCCTGTTAGAATCTGAGGTCCCTGTTAGACTCTGAGGTCCCTGTTAGACTCTGAGGTCCCTGATAGAATCTGAGGTCCCTGTTAGACTCTGAGGTCCCTGTTAGAATCTGAGGTCCCTGTTAGACTCTGAGGTCCCTGTTAGACTCTGAGGTCCCTGTTAGAATCTGAGGTCCCTGTTAGAATCTGAGGTCCCTGGCCATCTTCAGCTAAGGTGCGGTTTGGGAGACAGACATGTACACGAAGTACAAGTGTTTTGTGAACTTGGCGAAGCTACTGGGGTTTCCTTGTGAGGTCAGGTTTCTGGCATGCAATGTGTTGTCCGATAACAGGAGTATCTTGTTCGTCTGGCATCAGACATCCTGGTCTTTCACAGAGCACTGCCGTCGGATAACCAAAGGAAAGTATTGGGCAGGCAGGATGTTAGTGTGTGAAGGCTAAACAATATTATTGCCTGTCAAAAAGCTAAAGCAGCGAGGGAGCAGAGGGAGGAAACTGTGAAAAAAACAGAACAAATTAAAGAACACAGTTACAAACAGTTGGAAATGCAAGCCATGGCGAGCACAGACAAAGGAACGGGGTGCTGCCAGCGCTGGGCCAATTGCAGCTAAGGGATGTGCTCAGAGAATTGTAGTAAAAGTAAAAATAAACAAAAATAAAAACACTAGCAGCCGCTCGAGGCAACCAGAGCGCGTTTCAGAAAAGAGTAGCTTAAGCCGGCCAACATTTAGAAGCAACCAAGGAGTGAAGGTCGAATGGAGGGCGAGAGGTTGCTTACGAGGCTCTCAGGGGTGTCTCCTGCACCACTGGTATAAGGTGTGTCCCGCTTGGGGCTGTGGAGGTGTCCCCCTGCCCCAGCCTCCCTGCTCCTGATCTGGGCTAGCTGCTCATCCACTGCCTCCTTCTGCTGCTGGAGCCTCTGGGTGTGTCCAGCCTGCACCCCCAGCTCCTTCCCCAGCACACAGCACGCTCTGTCTTTTACCTTAATCTCATCCATCTAAGGAGCACAGTACAGGGAGAACAGAGAGGGCAAGCACAGTCACACGCAGGGACACAGAGAGGCACCCTCACACACACACACACACAAACATGTCACACATACACACACAAACATACCACACGCACAACCACATACATACACACAGAGACCCACACACCACACAAACATACTACATGCTCACACACCACAAAAACATGGCACTAACACCAAACACACAACACACAAACATATAACCACGCTCACACACCACAAATACCACACCTACCCGTGCTCACACAGCACACAAACACCCACACACAGATACCACACAAACACTGGCACACACCAAAGAACCAGATCCCCCCTCCCCCACACACACATACACAACGAACCACAAGCAAGCACACACAAACACACTCCCACACACACATACACAACGAACCACAAGCATTCACACACAAACACACTCCCACACACACATACACAACGAACCACAAGCAAGCACACACAAACACACTCCCACACACACATACACAACGAACCACAAGCATTCACACACAAACACACTCCCACACACACATACACAACGAACCACAAGCAAGCACACACAAACACACTCCCACACACACATACACAACGAACCACAAGCATTCATACACAAACACACTCCCACACAATCATACACAACGAACCACAAGCATTCATACACAAACGCGGGCAAACAAGCAATGAGCTGCATCATGCATTAGGCTACTGTTCCGTCACCATGGAAACCTGTTGGCTAGGACACCCTCCAGCCCTGCCTGGTGTGCCTGGCCAATCACAAAGCAGGACGTTTTAAGCATTGGTTAAATCGTCAGACACCCAGTCAAGTTCTCTCGTCCTTCAGATATTTATTCAACGGTCAACTTATGTTCCATTTCGTTCTAACTGAATGGCTTTAGTCACCGGTTAGCTTAACAAGACCACAACAAACCAATGTCACTTTATGAACTCCCGCCATGGTCCTGAGAAATGTATAGGTCCTAGTTTATTTGCACGTCTGCACGCCTCTGTTCAGAACATTCTAGAGCAATACCAAAACCAAAAGACACATTACGAGAACCAAATACGTAACTTGAGAGAGAAATAACGGCATACTTACTGCCCTCCAGATGGCGCTCTCCCAGTTAGGACGTGGCACTACAGACCAAAGTAGGAAGTGTTTAGGACGTGGTACAACAGACCAAAGTAAACTGCGGTTTATACTCCAGACAACATCCAGATGGGATCTGCAGCAGGTAATCTAGACGATATATACTTTCAGAATCGAAAGCTGTCATCTGTCCACTGTGACTGCGTTAGGGGTAGCTGAGGCACAGAGCTGTGCTGCAGAGCTACACCAACACTAGACAGCAGGGCTGTGCTACAGAGCTACACACAACACTAGACAGCAGGGCTGTGCTACAGAGCTACACAACACTAGACAGCAGGGCTGTGATACAAAACTACACAACACTAGAAAGCAGGGCTGTGCTACAGAGCTACACAACACTAGACAGCAGGGCTGTGCTACAGAGCTACACACAACACTAGACAGCAGGGCTGTGCTACAGAGGCAGCAGGGCTGTGCTACAGAGCTACACAACACTAGACAGCAGGGCTGTGCTACAGAGCTACACAACAGTAGACAGCAGGGCTGTGCTACAGAGCTACACAACACTAGACAGCAGGGCTGTGCTACAGAGCTACAAAAACACTAGACAGCAGGGCTGTGCTACAGAGCTACACAACACTAGACAGCAGGGCTGTGCTACAGAGCTACACCAACACTAGATGAGAGAAGCGACCACACTCGTACAAGTGTCAAAGTATAGTAACCACACAGTATGTGTTCCGATATGCAGGTATTTGATTGGCCTGCCCTCAGCTGCGATCCCAAACCGGAGAGACGCGTCAGTGATAACCTGTTCTCCTTTCATCTCAGTTCCTGTCTCATCTTTCCTCAGGGCTCCGATCAACCGGTTCAGGACGTGACTGTCTGCCCCTCAACGGCCATTATAGCTGTGATGTTATTCAGTGACTGTAAACTAGCTCAGACAGGACTGGCTCAGTTTCTGTGATGTCATTAATCCATTGATCAATCAGACGCCACTAATGTTGGGTTCCTCCACTCAGTGCCTGTAACCTTATTATCACATTCTCTGCACATTATTTCCATTTGCATGGAATTGTATTTTTTAGCAATGGGCTTCATGCCAACTGACACCCGGCAAAAGTAGTGCGCTACATGAGGAATAGGGGGCAATTTGTGGAACGGACCAGACATTTAGGAAATTAAAGAAATGATAAATAAAATGAATGTCATATTCGGTAGGAATCTGCCAACACTTTATAGACAAAATCAACATGTAAGGAACCCAAAAGTGAAGTGAAAGAAAGGGAAGTAAGATTACCGATAAACTCAAGAAAACTGGGAAATACATCAGTCTCATTTCTGTCAGTCGCCAGTCTGCGGATGTTCACGACAAATAGCTTATTAAATGCCAAGGCGCTAATGAGTTATCGGAAGCTCCTTGTCCCCCGTGGAAAATATTGCTTGACCTCCACGTCGGAATTGCAAGTGGAAACCTGAGAACGTGTTGTACCGTGTCTTGTGATAGATCAGCCAGACGGGGCCCATGACAAGACAGACTGGTTTAATGACATAGATCAATAGTTCCTACGCAGCCTCATATATCCCTGCATACCACGCTACTTCACGACTGTGGGAGTCTGCCAGAGTCTACCGGCTGGCTTCGATCACTGGGTATGGTGCATTCTAGATTTGCTAGATCCTATACACTAGTCACAGTTATTACCGACATGGACGATCAGAAGACAAGACATGTGGAGTCGCTGAAAAGGCTAAATCTCCCAGTCAATCCTGACCCTGTCTTCTCTATACATCAATATGGCACTTATAGCAGGCGAGGGACAATATTAGGTGCGTCAAACACAAGGAAATCCTGTAACCCGCCATCTGCCAACAACTCACACAAAACAATTAACTAATAGCAATGTTCCTGCTTCTAAATAGATGCACCCAAACAATGTTCAACTCACCCGATAAGTTAACCATATGCTTATATATAATTATAACTTCACATGGAATTGCTGTATTTTGTCCCTATAGGTTGCCTACTACAAACTGCTCTATTACACAAAGTAAACATCTGTGTATGTCTTAAAGTGCTTAGGGAATAAAAGACAATCCAATTCTGATCTTCATTAGCTCCTCTTCTCAGCCACTGTCCTCAGCCACATCACAGACGTGCCGGTCATGATGTCCACAGATGTGTCCACGGCCCTCTGTATCTCCAGACAGCCAGATATCGTCATACCCTGACACAGCTGCCCACCCCCCACGGCTCAGTTGCCGGTGACTGAGGCCTCGTTTACCCGTCTATACATATCAGTCAGTGGAACTAATCATATATCAGTCAGTGGAACTAATCCTATATTAGTCAGTGGAACTTATCCTATATCAGTCAGTGGAACTAATCCTATATCAGTCAGTGGTACTTATCCTATATCAGTCAGTGGAACTAATCCTATATCAGTCAGTGGAACTAATCCTATATCAGTCAGTGGAACTAATCCTATATCAGTCAGTGGAACTAATCCTATATCAGTCAGTGGAACTTATCCTATATCAGTCAGTGGAACTAATCCTATATCAGTCGGTGGTACTTATCCTATATCAGTCAGTGGAACTAATCCTATATCAGTCAGTGGAACTAATCCTATATCAGTCAGTGGAACTAATCCTATATCAGTCAGTGGAACTAATCCTATATCAGTCAGTGGAACTAATCCTATATCAGTCAGTGGAACTAATCCTATATCAGTCAGTGGAACTAATCCTATATCAGTCAGTGGAACTAATCCTATATCAGTCAGTGGAACTAATCCTATATCAGTCAGTGGAACTAATCCTATATCAGTCAGTGGAACTAATCCTATATCAGTCAGTGGTACTTATCCTATATCAGTCAGTGGAACTAATCCTATATCAGTCAGTGGAACTAATCCTATATCAGTCAGTGGAACTAATCCTATATCAGTCAGTGGAACTAATCCTATATCAGTCAGTGGAACTAATCCTATATCAGTCAGTGGAACTAATCCTATATCAGTCAGTGGAACTAATCCTATATCAGTCAGTGGAACTAATCCTATATCAGTCAGTGGAACTAATCCTATATCAGTCAGTGGAACTAATCCTATATCAGTCAGTGGAACTAATCCTATATCAGTCAGTGGAACTAATTCTATATCAGTCAGTGGAACTAATCCTATATCAGTCAGTGGTACTTATACTATATCAGTATATCAGTCAGTGGAACTAATGCTATATCAGTCAGTGGAACTAATCCTATATCAGTCAGTGGAACTAATCATATATCAGTCAGTGGTACTTATCCTATATCAGTCAGTGGAACTAATCCTATATCAGTCAGTGGAACTAATCCTATATCAGTCAGTGGAACTAATCCTATATCAGTCAGTGGAACTAATCCTATATCAGTCAGTGGAACTAATCCTATATCAGTCAGTGGTACTTATCCTATATCAGTCAGTGGAACTAATCCTATATCAGTCAGTGGAACTAATCCTATATCAGTCAGTGGAACTAATCCTATATCAGTCAGTGGAACTAATCCTATATCAGTCAGTGGAACTAATCCTATATCAGTCAGTGGAACTAATCCTATATCAGTCAGTGGAACTAATCCTATATCAGTCAGTGGAACTAATCCTATTGTAACCTCTGGTGTGTGAGTGTGTTACAGCTGTCACGGCATGTCTCTCTCCTTTGTCCTGACACTAATTCAGTCTTTAGTATTTATCAGGATCCCCAAACAAACAGCGACCCTGTGGTTTGTCATCCTGTGTATACGGGGATCATGGGATCACATTGACTTCAACTAGACCACTTGAGATTGAACACAGAACCATAAACCTCACAAGATTACTTGGTGCCAAAGGAAATTCCAAACAGTCCCAACATGACGCTGGCAGGCAGTATCTGAATGAATCCCAGTTTGCCACAAGTCGGCCATCATCTAAAAAATACACCCTAAAATCCGGGCTCGAATAAAATGTTTACATGCCAAGTTTGCTATTTCACGACATGCCGGGTTGGGTCCTGTACACCTGCAGATGTGTTGGAGATATTTTTTCTTTGTGTTTCGATTTTGTGAATGGTCTTACAAAAGGACCCGTAGCTCGTTATCGTGCCTGTCAGCCGTCGCCAGTGACGACTGTAATGCCCAGAGCAGCTGTTGTCTCATTACTGCCTGATAGCATAACATCAGGAGAGGTTATTGGGAAGTGTGCTTACAGGAACACACTCGTCAGGCCCCTGGCGCTCCGCTCACTGTTTTTTCGAGCTAATTCCAACTCCTACCCAGAGTTCCTGTTAACGACAGCTCCCCTAACAGGGCCCTCACCAACTGCTGACATGGCAGGTGTGTCTAATCAGAAACTCCTGTGTTCCTTCAGCCCCAGGGGAATAAAGCTAGCTGGATACGGCTAACCACAAACGAGTGCTGTTACTCTATGGCACTATGGCAACATTAAAATGTGTGACTCCATATCTGAGTCTAAAATGGCAGCATGTTCACCTTTTATAGGCCCCGCTGCTACCGTATTCAGGCCCAGGTTTAAAGTAGTGCATACTGAACAGGGCCCCTGTTTACTCCCATAACATAGCAGTCTGGAGAGACGGCATTCTGCACATGGCGAGAGGCCATGAACGGCATCTATTCAACATTTCTGTCTAGTATCTAAGTTAATCTATTCTGGTTTAATTGCTTATTTCCATATCTTTTCATCCTTCGTGCTGTGGGGGTATCATAGACCTTTCCCTGGAGCTCCCCTTTCACGTTCTCCGCTCTTCTAGCTATAAATCCTGGGTGGAAGCTAGCTCGAAGTGTTTCACCAAAATTAACAAAGTACAGAAACTTATATCCAGCATTCACCTTGCTGTACCCTTGAATACTGTGTGCCGATCCTGATTCTATGATCTTTTTGTTTATTTTGATATATTTCAAACAAATACTGGATGGAACATGAACCTGTGGATCGCAAATGTCTTTGCAGTGGAACACAGCTAGTGGAACACGGTTAGTACAACACAGCTAGTGGAACACGGTTAGTACAACACAGCTAGTAGAACACGGTTAGTACAACACAGCTAGTGGAACACGGTTAGTACAACACAGCTAGTGGAACACGGTTAGTACAACACAGCTAGTGGAACACGGTTAGTACCACACAGCTAGTAGAACACGGTTAGTACAACACAGCTAGTGGAACACGGTTAGTACAACACAGCTAGTGGAACACAGTTAGTTAGTACAGTTAGTACACACAGCTAGTGGAACACAACTAGTACAACACAGCTAGTGGAACACAACTAGTACAACACAGCTAGTGGAACACAGTTAGTACAACACAGCTAGTGGAACACGGTTAGTACAACACAGCTAGTACAACACAGCTAGTGGAACACAGTTAGTACAACACAGCTAGTGGAACACAGCTAGTGGAACACAGTTAGTACAACACAGCTAGTGGAACACAACTAGTACAACACAGCTAGTGGAACACAGTTAGTACAACACAGCTAGTGGAACACAACTAGTACAACACAGCTAGTGGAACACAGTTAGTACAACACCGCTAGTGGAACACAGCTAATAAAACACAACTAGTACAACACAGCTAGTGGAACACGGTTAGTACAACACAGCTAGTGGAACACGGTTAGTACAACACAGCTAATAAAACACACCTAGTACAACACAGCTAGTGGAACACGGTTAGTACAACACAGCTAGTGGAACACGGTTAGTACAACACAGCTAGTGGAACACGGTTAGTACAACACAGCTAGTGGAACACGGTTAGTACAACACAGCTAGTGGAACACGGTTAGTACAACACAGCTAGTGGAACACGGTTAGTACAACACAGCTAGTGGAACACGGTTAGTACAACACAGCTAGTGGAACATGGTTAGTACCAACACAGCTAGTAGAACACGGTTAGTACAACACAGCTAGTGGAACACGGTTAGTACAACACAGCTAGTGGAACACAGTTAGTACAACACAGCTAGTGGAACACAGTTAGTACAACACAGCTAGTGGAACACGGTTAGTACAACACAGCTAGTGGAACACGGTTAGTACAACACAGCTAGTGGAACAGGGTTAGTACAACACAGCTAGTGGAACACGGTTAGTACAACACAGCTAGTAGAACACGGTTAGTACAACACAGCTAGTGGAACACGGTTAGTACAACACAGCTAGTGGAACACGGTTAGTACAACACAGCTAGTGGAACACGGTTAGTACCACACAGCTAGTAGAACACGGTTAGTACAACACAGCTAGTGGAACACGGTTAGTACAACACAGCTAGTGGAACACAGTTAGTACAACACAGCTAGTGGAACACAGTTAGTACAACACAGCTAGTGGAACACAACTAGTACAACACAGCTAGTGGAACACAACTAGTACAACACAGCTAGTGGAACACAGTTAGTACAACACAGCTAGTGGAACACAGCTAATAAAACACAACTAGTACAACACAGCTAGTGGGACACGGTTAGTACAACACAGCTAGTGGAACACGGTTAGTACAACACAGCTAATAAAACACAACTAGTACAACACAGCTAGTGGAACACAGCTAGTACAACACAGCTAGTGGAACACGGTTAGTACAACACAGCTTATAAAACACAGCTAATAAAACACAACTAGTACCACACAGCTTATAAAACACAGCTAATAAAACACAACTAGTACAACACAGCTAATATATGACAGCTAGGGTAATACAGATCATTCTACAAGGCAAATACAACATAGCTTAAACAACCAAGCTTAACCAGCACAGGTCAAACAGCATAGCAAGCCCTGGTAAAACAAAACGTCTCCTGGCACACACTGGACCTGACCCTAGTGTGCTAACAGGGACGGGGTTACACAGCAAGCGGTCATGGCTGCATGGTTAAGACAGCTTCTTATGTCCAAGCAGAAGCATTCAAATCAACATATTCTGTAGGATTATCATTGTAAACATCAGTGGCACGCAGAACATCTGGTAATATACAGAATGTACATTATTATATGACTGAGGATGATAGTCAATAGAATGACACTCAAGCAGTTGTACTATGAGCCACTAAATATTTCAGAAGGCTTGTGTTGATTTTTCCCAGCAGGTTGGGGTACTGGGACTTTAAATGCACAGATAAGGAAGACAAAAACAGCTTTCATTGAACCAAAGTCGTCTATGATGGGTTTAGCCCACCCTGTGTTATCTCCCTCAGGACAGTCACAAATGTAGACGAGTGACCCAAACACCAAGGAGAATACAGTTTGGACCACCGGGCGAGCTGTGATAGACTGGGTCTCAGTGCTCAAAAGCAATGAGTCACAAATGGCACACTACTACGAGCTTAAGTAAAACAAATGGCGCTGTGTGTATGGACTAGAGTGCCAGTTGGAAGTCTGTTTCAGACTGTTTCTGACCCATTATTGGGCGCAAGGAGCCCCGAGATGTCCTCACAGGTAAACAGATCTCTACTCATCACCGCCCATTAAAGCGGATTAAAACTGCGGCCCCTTTAAAAGCCCATTAAAAGCCACACATTCATCCACCCTCCATTACACATGATACTCCGATTCAGAACGGGTCGCGGTGCTTTAAATCGCAAGCACAGTTGATGAAGCAGTAACGAGTGTGACGATGATGGTGTGTGTGTGTGATGACTAGTGGAATGTCCGTCTCACCAGTCTGCGTATTTCCCTCTCGCACTCCCTCTTGATGCGGGTGATCTCCTCCTGGTGGAGGTGGTAGACAGAGCGTATCTCCGCAGCCTTGGTCTTATCCGCCTGCACGGCCATGTTCAGTGCCTCCTCCATCTGCCTCCTCACACCCTTCAGCTCGTAGATCTCCTGCTGCATTCTGCTCCGCTCCCCCTCGAACCCACGCCTCGCCTCCTCCCGCGCCTCCGCAAACAGGGCCGTCTTCACCTGATTGGGAGAGAGGAGGGTCGTTGGTTCACATGCGGGTCCCAGCTTGGGCCGCGACCCAATAACTGCTGCTGCTTCCAGTCTTCCAGTGAGTGTGTGTGTGTTTCTGGGTATCTTCTGGGTATCTCCGTCTGGACAACTGGATGCACAGTACCTTGTCTGTGGATCCGTCTCTCAGGGCGTTGACCAACGCCTGCATTCTCTGGATCTCCCCGTCCTTGATCTTGATGACCCTCATGAGCTCCAGCTCGTGGGAGCGCAGTAGCGTCTCCCGGAGGCCGTGCAACTCCTTGGACTTCTCCTCGTGGAGCTTGGCCTTTAGGTCCGTCACCTGCACCGTGGACTTGTGCTGCTCGTGTCTCACCTCCTGGCTCTTCTCTCGTTCCAGCCTGCTGACCTGGGAAAAGAGAGGAAGAACGAGAGAGGGAGAGGAAGAGAGGGAAAGGGAGAACATGTGGGAGAGAGAGAGGGGATAGAGAGAGTGGGGAGAGGGAGAGAGGATGAGAGAAAGAGGGAGAGAAGGAAAGAGCGATAGAGATGGTAGGGAATGAGTGAGGCATTGACATCCTTGACATTTATCAGAGGTTCTACCATTTGGAGCCAATTACAGTAGTAAGGACATTTTCATACTAGTTCCTTGTGTGAATCAATGTCCCATAGTCTTAACAAGTGATCCAGCCACATCAATCAGATCAATAGGACAGCCATCCTTCAACCTGTATGTACAGCCACCTCTAAAGATGACCAGGCTAGATGTGACAGGAGTTTAGATGTCCACACGCCAATTAGATGGCCAATGCTCGTATCTGTACACAGAGACACAACCCCCACACCCACAGGCCCCACCCCATTGGCCTTTCAGCCAATCAGAAAGCGCTCCATCCAACGGGTACCACAGGTGTTTCTTAAACATCACTGACATGGAGAGAATGCGTTAAAGCGACGAGTGGTTGTTCTAGGCTGTAGTTCAAATGACGTCATGAAACATACTCCCACGTGTCGGCTTGCACACTGGTACCCTGCAACGGTTAATTTGGGCTTAAATTGAGTTTCTTCCACCACTTTAACTGACAAGACAGAGCCAGTGGCACGAAAAGGACCCTGCCTCAAATGTGCCACAAGAGCTTATCTCAAGGGTGTCATGTAGATGACCAGGAACTAATGTATAGCCCGCTAGTCATGTAGATGACCAGGAACTAATGTATAGCCCGCTAGTCATGTTGATGACCAGGAACTAATGTATAGCCCGCTAGTCATGTAGATGACCAGGAACTAATGTATAGCCTGCTAGTCATGTAGATGACCAGGAACTAATGTATAGCCTGCTAGTCATGTTGATGACCAGGAACTAATGTATAGCCCGCTAGTCATGTAGATGACCAGGAACTAATATATAGCCCGCTAGTCATGTAGATTACCAGGAACTAATGTATAGCCCGCTAGTCATGTTGATGACCAGGAACTAATGTATAGCCTGCTAGTCATGTAGATTACCAGGAACTAATGTATAGCCCGCTAGTCATGTAGATTACCAGGAACTAATGTATAGCCTGCTAGTCATGTAGATGACCAGGAACTAATGTATAGCCCGCTAGTCATGTAGATTACCAGGAACTAATGTATAGCCCGCTAGTCATGTAGATGACCAGGAACTAATGTATAGCCCGCTAGTCATGTTGATGACCAGGAACTAATGTATAGCCTACTGTCAAGACAAAATATATCTTGGTGTGTCAACCATTCAGTCAGTCAGTCTGACAAAAAGACAGACAGGCAGACAGACAGACAGGCAGTGAGGCAGACAACAAGTATTTTTCTCAGATCAAGTAGGTAAAACTGAAACCCCTCAGATACTGAAGATCTAACAAATGGAGAGAGAGAGACCAAGAGAGCGAGAAATAGAGGCATCCATTTTAAATGTGATTACAGATTAGCTGTCATCCTGGCCCGGTGAGATATTACTGTCTGGCAAAGCAGCAGAGAAGCTGTGCAGGGGTTCCTGGACCGGGTTGGTTTGGCGCGTGTTGCTGCTAACCGGAGGACACAGCACCTTCCCACCTGATCCAGTCTGTTATATTTATTAGGCAGAACAACTAAAGACCACACAGGCTGTGAGGCCTACAGGCAATACAGTCTGAGGAAAGATTTGAATGAGGGGAAGTATACTGTCAAGGTGGTTGGTATACTAAGACAGATAGGAGAAATAAAACACAGTACTGCACACATACTGGAGGAATAGTATGAATAATACTACTAGTTACTAATACTTAATTAGTAATATTACTGATATATTCTACAGGTGTACGATGAATTTTACCAGACGGATTTTACCGGGTTTGAAAACCGCTGTCATAACAGAGACGTACATTTAAATAGACCCACATTCGCAGATTCACACGTGACCAGCAGGGGGCTCAGATCACCATGGGGAGCCTGGCTACACGGATGAGAACCAAGGGTCCCTTGACTCTTCAGACTTACAGCCAGCAGTGCCCAATGCTGGAATTCACAATGCCGCCTTTGACATGAACAGTTGCCAAGGGATTGGGGCGGAGTTAGGGCCTGGGGGCGGGGTTGATGTTTGCAGCGGGTAGCTGACGGTAGAGGACAACAACAGGATGCCGACTCGTGTGACACATGGGTCTCGGCTGTGTCAGGCTCTGTGATTACGGCAGAGGCTGAGTCATTGTTTTAGAAGCACAGGGACCAGGCGATGTTTGTTCACCACACAGAGACATCTCAGCAGGCCGATCAGTCAATAATCAGATAATCTAATCAGACCCGGAATCAAGACACACAGTATTGAAAACACTCCAGGCTGTATTTTGAACCATCACACCACATGAACCAGGGCTGTATTCCTATTGGACCAACACACCTCATGTAACCAGGGCTGTATTCTTATTGGCCCATCACACCCCATGAACCAGGGCTGTATTCCTATTGACCCATCACACCCCATGAACCAGGCCTCTATTCCTATTGGCCCATCACATCTCATGTAACCAGGGCTGTATTCCTATTGGCCCGTCACACCTCATGTAACCAGGGCTGTATTCCTATTGCCCCAACACACCCTGTATCACCAATGTTGTAATCCTATTGTGAAGCCTCTCTTGATACATGACCAGGTAAGCACACACAAGCTGTTTAATGTCTGGCAAACACCCACGCTGGCCCAGGATATGACACCAGAGTACAAACTGCAGGATACATCAGACAGATCTCTCATTTGTCCCGCTCCACTCCCACAGTTGTGTCTCATCTGTGTTTCCGCACCAAACACTTCTTCACAGAACCACCTGTTCACTGCTCATTCCCGTGTCTTCAACAGCGCCCTGTAGTCCTGTAGTCCGCCTGTCAGAAGTAGTGCAACATGCCATTTGGGAAACAGAGACACGGAAAGGTTTTCCTTGTATTTGCATATACCTGTAATTCTGAACGTCTCACAGGTTCGCACGTATCCAACATCGACATACGCCATAACATAGCATGTGATAGAGTGACATTACAATCCGGATGTCATATGTCATTTCTCTCTTGCTAATAATGTGTGAGTGCACACACACAAACACTTGCAATTAGACACACAAACACTTGCAATTAGACACACAAACACTTGCAATTAGACACACAAACACTTGCAACTAGACGCACCAACACTTGCAATTAGATGCACAAACACTTGCAACTAGACGCACAAACACTTGCAATTAGATGCACAAACACTTGCAATTAGACGCACAAACACTTGCAATTAGACGCACAAACACTTGCAATTAGACACGCAGACATAAAATTAATCGAACATGTTGGTAATGGCCCCAGTCCTGCCATAGGCTTACCAAACTGTCAATCAGCACTCAGGCCCAATGACATTGACATATCACCGATACCCGCTAAGCACACCATTAGACCTGGCCCCCAGCTTGGCCCCCAGCTTGGCCCTCAGCTTGGCCCCCAGCTTGGCCCCCACTACATAGGGTACATTCTCACAGACTCAGAATCAGTGCACTTTTCTTGGCCAGATGGTTTTAAATGGATGGGACGGATTTATAGACAGATGTGTGTATTGAGTCCCAAATTTGAGTCCCACAAAAAAAATATCATTCAAAGTTTGGCCTTAGCGGGAGTGGCCTTAGAGGGAGTGGCCGTAGGGGGAGTGGCCGTAGGGGGAGTGGCCTTATGGGGAGTGGCCTTATGGGGAGTGGCCTTATGGGGAGTGGCTTTGATAAAGGACTCATCTTCTTTTGAAGGAATAAAAACCCTGCAAGGCACGGCTCTGAACGGAGCCATCTTAATAAAGCTGTTAAGAGTTACAGTCCACATATTTATCTAGGAGAGACAACAACATACCAGAGACATTTCCTCAATACGTTTGTTGTCTCCTAAATCAGTGCTACTACTAAGATGTACGGTTCACACCTTGCTTTTTTCCTGCTGAAGTTCAATCTGGATGTCTGTGAGTTTGGCCCTCAGATCTTCATTGGCCGCCTGGAGAGCATTTAGCGTGTCGGACCTCTCCATTTTGCCTCGGCCCCCAGTCCCGGTCCCCGCCGGCGCCTTCTTGGACATGGCGAGGCCCCGGAGGTGGCGAAGGTAGTGCTCCAAGGGCCCAAGCCACCGCCCCCCTTTTCGTCAGAACCACGGAACCACCGGAGAACCGACTAGTGCCTCTGGCCTTCTGTCAGCCGATGGTCTTCATCTGCATCCTCTGGCCCACTGGAAAAACAACACAAAACCATATCAGTGTTGATCATTAGACAGAAGCTAATGGACAGAAGCTAGTGGACAGAAGCTAATGGACAGAAGCTAGTGGACAGAAGCTAATGGACAGAAGCTCTGTGGACAGAAGCTAATGGACAGAAGCTAGTGGACAGAAGCTAATGGACAGAAGCTAATGGACAGAAGCTAATGGACAGAAGCTAGTGGACAGAAGCTAATGGACAGAAGCTAGTGGACAGAAGCTAATGGACAGAAGCTAGTGGACAGAAGCTAATGGACAGAAGCTAGTGGACAGAAGCTAATGGACAGAAGCTAATGGACAGAAGCTAATGGACAGAAGCTAGTGGACAGAAGCTAATGGACAGAAGCTAATGGACAGAAGCTAATGGACAGAAGCTAGTGGACAGAAGCTAGTGGACAGAAGCTAATGGACAGAAGCTAATGGACAGAAGCTAATGGACAGAAGCTAATGGACAGAAGCTAGTGGACAGAACCTCAGTGGACAGAACCTCAGTGGACAGAAGCTAGTGGACAGAAGCTAATGGACAGAAGCTAATGGACAGAAGCTAATGGACAGAAGCTAATGGACAGAAGCTAATGGACAGAAGCTAGTGGACAGAACCTCAGTGGACAGAACCTCAGTGGACAGAAGCTAGTGGACAGAAGCTAGTGGACAGAACCTCAGTGGACAGAACCTCAGTGGACAGAAGCTAATGGACAGAAGCTCTGTGGACAGAAGCTCTGAGTTGCTACGCTGTCTTAAATTCCTGGGCTCTCCTCCTCACTTGACGAAACATGGACTCAGTGACAAGTATGGATAACAGTATAAGGGGAGGAGCCTTTAAAAGCCTCATCCACCATTGTGTCAAAGCCCTGCCCTCTAATCCTCTTCATGTTGCTGCCCTCCTTCCTGTAATAACCTGTGCAAGCCAACTCCACCGAGCTCACTGTGAACTGAAAGAGGATGGGATCTCGCATTAGATCAGGCTGATTTCACCCCCGGCAAATAATATCCACAGAAAGAAGAATGTATCTTTCACCTTGCTAGCTTGGGGGCTCGGTTTTTGGTCACATGCTAAAATAACCTTCCCCCAAATGATTACAATCCACTGATTTGCTACATCCACTTCGAGTACAAATGGGATTGAATATACAAAACATAGTCTAGTATATATTATCCGGTCCCTTATGTATGATTGGCAAAACATCTAAGCGTCTAAAGTCTAAATAAAACACCCCAGACAGAGACTTTGTTCTGGGCTTTCTTCAGACATTCAGAACGGTAACACGTTTCCAGAGCAACAACTTTCTGGCTTTTTCTTTCACTTGCCTCTTTCTTTCAGCTCCCTCACTCTCACACTCTCTGTATCTCTCTGTCTGTCTCTGTTTCCTTGACCAGCACACTATCGGAATTATACATGAACCAGTCCTGACCCGATCAAAGGAATTCAGAGAAAAAGTGTACAGTAATTTTCAAATGTTATGAATATATCAGATATGTACACACATCAGAACCACTTATTGTAAAACACTGGAGACAGTTTGAACAAGTCACATCATCACTAAAACAGAATGAAAGAAAAGAAACGACTGGGAAAAGTTTCTGTGACAGACTGATGCATTAGTAATCCAATCCAATAAGACAAACCTCTTTACAAGGGGGCCGAAGACATTTCAGCAATACCTGTCAGCGAGCGGTCACCATGGATACGTTTAAAAAACAACAGGATTAGGTCATAGATTTTGATTAATTTCAGAGAAAGGTAATGCCAACAGACATGGCTACAGTCGTATACATCTTTCTTCCCAAAAACATCTGCTGTAAAAAACAGGATCACAATATGATACGGCAACAGCAGTATTCCTTCTGGTGTGTTACTGTGGCACACTTTACTGAACCCAATTTTATGCAGCCTTCAGAATAAAGGGGATAAAACACACAACAGCAGTATTCCTTCTGGTGTGTTACTGTGGCACACTTTACTGAACCCAGTTTTATGCAGCCTTCAGAATAAAGAGGATAAAACACACAGCGTGATGGCTTGTCGTCTTCTTGTTACCTCAGCGCTACTAACATGTTGTGTCACAATATCACTATGCAGGGACATCAAACAGTTACCAAGATAACAGAGACTGTCTGGGGTGTCTGAACTTCTCACTGGTTCATATTTGAGGAAAACATACATTATAAACACTTTTCCGTTACAGTGATAGATCAGGAACAGGGGAGAAAGAGAGGGACAGTCAGGCAGAGAGAAAGCAAGATTTAGAGGGAAGGGAAAAATGAAGGGAGAAGGAAGGAGAGGAAGAAGATGAGTGTGGCTGAGAGAAAGGAGAGGTAGCTTTATTCACTTCATTCAGTAGAGAAATACTTGCCATAGCATATGAGAAATTATCTGTGTATGTATATATATATATATATATATACATATATATATATATATATACATGCAGATAGGAATATCTCTCAGACCACAACAGAAGAACACTTTACTGACAATCATTAACAAAGATTTCAGAGCTCAACCTGCAGTGATGCAATACATTGAAAATGATGAATGGAAGTCCAGAAGCTGTATTTCAACTTGAGCCAGCGTCACACAGCTGAAAGAATGTCCGATGAAATGTTAACTATCTTGTAGATAGTAATTGACATTCTTTAAAAGGGTAGAAACGTTTTTTAAATATATATTTTTAAATCACTGGTATTTTAAACAACAAGTAGATCAAATTCAGTAATGACTGCTGTGTGTCCATGGAAAGCAAAGAAACACACTTTCCTACAGAAACTAAATTGTTTGTCCACCATTTAAATGAACACTTTGACAGTGCAATACAGCTAACCCCTTCAAACATTCTAGTACATGTGGATTTTGTAGATGAAAGCTCTCGTGTTTCTTGTTGTGTACCACCGTAGATTCCTTCTGCTTTGTCTTTGACAGATTATGCACGTCACAAATGGCAATCTAGACTAGAGTACCACACTGTGCACACAAATTTAGGGAAGTCCTATGTGCCATGGTTAAAGTAGTACACGACACATTATCGGCAAATGATGCCATCACAGAAAGACTGTCTTTATTGGCCACCGGGCAGAAGAAGCTATAATTATGACCACATAACAGATGGGACTTTTCCCTTTCAAACTCCAACCTCTGACAGAAAACATGAGGAGAACATAGGGTACGTGACAAGCTGCACACTAATGACCCTGGTTCTGTCGAAAAACCAGTTCCCCATCCGGGTCTCAGGTCAGAACTAGTGCACTCTTGATCGGATGCCATTTGGGAAAGAGGAGACGTTTATAAAAGGGGTATTTACATTTCCATTATACATGATACAATACCTCCAAGCACACTGCTAGCTACCGGAAGCACATTAACTTGACAGCGGAGACAAAGGCGGTCTGTAGCTAAAGTAATTTGCCATTGGTTAGTATGTGACTAAAGCTAAAAGAAAATGGCTTTGTGGACCATAATGTATCGGATCCTAAAAATACATATTGAAGTGGTACATGACATTGTACAAACCTCAATAAGCTTTAACGGGCCATTCTCCTTGTCCATGCTGCAGAGAAGTATCCCCATAGCATGATGCACACACCATTATGCTTTCATTTGCACAGAAATGTCTGTGTTAGCCAAGTATGTTGATGCGTTGTACCTTGGTTTTGCAATGCACAGTGCTTGGGTTTCAGGTCTAACAGATTTTGGTCTCAATCAACCTAGATCATCTTTTTCCTAATGCTCTCAGAGCATACTTACTGGCATCCAGAGAATACCTTACTGGCATCCATCTAGCCACTCTATCATAAAGGCCTCGCAAGGATTTCCATATCATTTGCCAGATCTATGGCTTGACAATTTGCATAACAATCACTGAGGTTTACAGAATTGCTATCATCCTTCAGGCAGGTTTTCTGCTTTGCGCGTCTCTGCAGAGAAGAGATGTTTAATGTACAATGTCGAAAATTTTACAAAATTGAATTTACACAATGTATAATGCGTATGTATATATATGCTTGGCCATGAATAATAGTGTAAAGGGCCTTCATCAACATCAGATAACATGTAGGGACCTGAATTCATACAGAGGACATGGATATCCTCTCAGTCTGTTTCTTATGCAGACATCATGGTACAGTAACATCAAGCTGCATGGATAGAGAAACAGTAAATGTGTCACGACTGAGGACAATAGGTCCTAACCCGGGGTATTTTTGCCCACCGTTTAGTTTCAACTTGGGCTTTGTAATCACGCACACCAGGCTTCAGTTGGGTGATTAGGAGTTCTATTTAATTCACTGGGTTTGGTTGCACGGTGCTTGACATTGTTGTAAGTTACGGTCTGATAGCGGTGAGTGTGATATGTTTGAACTGTTTTTATGTATGTTAGTAAGCCTGTCACATCCTGTCATAACTTGTTTCACTGTTTTATTGCCCTCACCTGTTTTCCTAATCACCATCCTATTTAAGTTCAGCCTCTCCCAGGGTGTGTCGTCTGTCTTGATTGGTGTATGCCAACATTATGTTTGCTTATGTCTTCTCTGGTTTTGTGTTGTTCCGTTATAGATAGATTTTTTATTAATAAATGTCCTTCGTTTGCCCTGCGCTTGTGTCTATCTCCCCATTTCGTGTTTGTTTTCCTGTGTGTGTAAATAAATACCACAAACAAGATAACCCGCTCTCCTTTTGGCTCATTTCACTGCACTACACGTAAGAAATTGTGACAAAATGACAGTTTAGAAACACGAAAACACTCAGATACCAGGGCAGGGGATATCCTATGAAGACAACTTCCTGATGTTCCAGGACATCTTAGTGACATCAGTTTGTTTTTCAGGGTGTCATGTGTGAAGTTACAGTGTGCAATTAAAACCCCAATATGTTGTGAGCTATATATACTGTACTTTACAGAATAAGTATGCACTTTGCCGTTACTTTTTGATGTTTAGTTCTTGACATCGCCCAGAGTACTGATTTTGTACTTTTCATTGCTAATTCAGATATCCAATGACAGACTGATAGTCTCTGAATATTGCCTAGCAGTAGCTAAGCCTAGTCAAACTTGGACTTATAGTGTAACAAATGACATATTTCCACATTGCCAAAGAAAACAGGAGCTTAGTATTTTGCCTACAATGGTATGGCCACAGTCACCGAACCTCAAGCCTATTGAGCTGCTGTGGGAGCATGTACATGACTGTATGTAAGAAGTGCTCATCAAGCCAGACCTCGATCCTATTGAGCTGCTGTGGGAGCATGTACATGACTGTATGTAAGAAGTGCTCATCAAGCCAGACCTCAATCCTATTGAGCTGCTGTGGGAGCATGTACATGACTGTATGTAAGAAGTGCTCATCAAGCCAGACCTCAATCCTATTGAGCTGCTATGGGAGTATGTACATGACTCCATGTAGGAAGTGCTCATCAAGCCAAACCTCAATCCTATTGTGTTCATCAGGCCAATCCCACTTGTGGGAGGTGCATCAGGAAGCATGTGGTGAAATCTCTTCAATTAACATAACACATTGAAACTTAGAATGCCAAAGCTATGCAAAGCTGTAATTGCTGCAAATAGAGAATTACTTGACAAAGGCAATGTTGGAAGGACACAATTGTTAATTCAATTAAATAACAAAATCATTATTTATATATTTCATCTTTAGTTTGCTAGCTATATATTTTTTTTTTTAAATGTCATGACATTTCTAAGTGACCCCAAACTTTTAAACGTGTACTAACCTAGTCCAGACTATTCTTTATGAGCTAAATGTGACATGTGACACTCCCAACCAAAAAACGGGGACATCACAAACCAATTAGACATGCACCCATAACTCTACATACCGGCCCTGCAGTGACCCAGCAACTGGCAATGTCTTAACACACTTGGACATGCCAGAAGGCTCTGGTGTTTCCTGTACATAGAAATACATTCCGTCCAGCATGGTCTCTCCACAGTCGTTCCGCATGCAATCTGGATCATGCCACATGGAAAAACCATGACATCATGCTCTGGCTGGCAGGCTGTGACTGTAGTGACAGGACGCACTGGGTCCATGTTGTTTTGCGTAGAGATAAATGCTGCCACATCCACTAACCGGGCCCGGGTCCTCTTTAATCGGTTATTACAATAAATAAATGAGAGAGACACACACTCACACACACAGTCTCCGTCCGCCAGTCAACCAATCCACCGGACAGCATTCTCTGACACCCCCTTCACCTCAACAGGACATAATAAGCCGCGTATAGAGGGGCAGCGTGAGACCAACCTTAACACCATGTTCCAGGTAATGACGTGAATGCAGTCGGTTTGCTCCCCCCGCCTGTCTCTTAGCCGGGGAACTGCGCTATAGCATGTCCATGTTCTGCTTTTAAAGTCGAGCTATAGGCGCTCTGAAAGCGAGCCCAGATCAGCCTGGTGCCTGTCTGTTCCCTAAGTCCCCCCGCGGTGATGCTGGTTGTGCCTCAGCTTCAGCATCCCGAGTCATAGCTCTCAGCTCTCACTGGTTCTCCATCACTCTCACTCCCGCTCTCTAACTCTCTCCCACGCTCTCCCCACTCCCTCCTCCGCACCATCTATCTATCTTTATCTCTCTCTCTATCTCTCTCTCTCTACATATACGTATAACTGAACATAGGATAGAGATGGGAGTCGGGCACCATAATCCCAGTCTGTATTGCACCCGCACCCGGCGAGAACAGGATAACGTGATAAGGCAGATAGGAGAGGTTGAGACGACAGGAGAGCAAGACGATGTTGCTTACCGTGAACACCCCTCCCTCCCCGATGGAGAGGGGGAATCAGGCAGCCGGCAGGAAAGAAGAAGCAGTGAAGGAGGTGTGGACGATATAGGAGAAAAGGAGGAGGTGGAGGATGGCGCCTCACGTGCACTCGCACGCCACACACACACACACACACACATGTGTGTGTGTGTGTGTGTGTGTGTGTGTGTGTGTGTGTGTGTGTGTGTGTGTGTGTGTGTGTGTGTGTGTGTGTGCGTGCGTGCGTGCGTGCGTGCGTGCGTGTGTGCTTCGAGCGCATCTACGGTCAGATGGAGAGCTGTGCCTCTATTACAGCTATATAGCTACTGGTGCCCGCATGAACAGGGACGCTGGGTGCTCTGCGGCGCCCCCTTTTGGCCGGTCGGGCGCAGTGCTTTTTAACAAGGATTCCTTATGTGTGTGGTAGCCTTCCCTGCTGGGGATGTGTTCATTACCGGCCTCCTGCCTCCAGCCTCCTTCTGACTCCATTCCGCACACTGAATACAATGAATAACATTTTGTAATTATTTTTTTTTTACATCCTTTTGTCCAATCCGTAGTCACATTTACAAAACACTAAACACAGTTAGCCCAACATTGGTCTGTTTAGGCAAGAAAATATGGAGTCCATTAACCCATTTGTAAAATGTCAATGTCGTCTTTACATACTTGGCCAATACCGAAAAGATGGATCTTCCTTGTCTTATTCACAAATGCTTGCACACAACACGTCAGAATAGAAGACATAATGTTCAAAACCCTAACTATTGTACAAAGCCAAACCCAATAGTGAACCATATGCATTCCTGAATGAAAACTGAATTTTTTTTAAATAGCCAAGTTATTGTAATTGGTGTAAAATAGATCATCCACAGCTGTTTCCAATCACAATCTGAAACATAGCCAGGTGTTGACAGTCTGTCAATGACACAGACAAACAAATTGCTATCAAAAGCAAACTTTTTGGATTGAGTTCATCCAGTGTGGTCACAGAGCAACACAGAGAAGGAAATAATGAAATAATACTGTAATGTCCGGACAATGGAGGGGGGTAGCTGGGCCTGGGAGAGGGGTAGCTGGGCCTGAGAGAGGGGTAGCTGGGCCTGGGAGAGCTGGGCCTGGGAGGTAGCTGGGTAGCTGGGCCTGGGAGAGGGGAGCTGGGCCTGGGAGAGGGGTAGCTGGGCCTGGGAGAGGGGTAGATGGGCCTGAGAGAGGGGTAGCTGGGCCTGGGAGAGGGGTAGCTGGGCCTGGGCCAGGGAGGGGTAGCTGGGCCTGGGGAGAGGGGTAGCTGGGCCTGGAAGAGGGGGAGAGGGGTAGCTGGGCCGGGAGAGGGGTAGCAGGGGAGGGGTATGGGCCTGGGCCTGGGAGAGTTGGGCCTGGGAGGGTAGCTGGGCCTGGGAGAGGGGTAGCTGGGCCTGGGAGATGGGTAGTTGGGCCTGGGAAGGGGGTAGCTGGGCGGGAGAGGGGTAGTTGGGGGAGAGGGGTAGCTGGGCCTGGGAGAGGGGTAGCTGGGCCTGAGAGAGGGGTAGTTGGGCCTGGGAGAGGGGTAGCTGGGCCTGGGAGAGGGGTAGCTGGGCCTGGGAGAGGGGTAGCTGGGCCTGGGAGAGGGGTAGCTGGGCCTGGGAGAGGGGTAGCAGGGCCAGGGAGAGGGGTAGATGGGCCTGGGAGAGGGGTAGTTGGGCCTGAGAGAGGGGTAGTTGGGCCTGGGAGATGGGTAGTTGGGCCTGGGAAGGGGGTAGCTGGGCCGGGGAGAGGGGTAGTTGGGCCTGTGAGAGGGGTAGTTGGGCCTGGGAGATGGGTAGTTGGGCCTGGGAAGGGGGTAGCTGGGCCGGGGAGAGGGGTAGTTGGGCCTGCGAGAGGGGTAGTTGGGCCTGGGAGAGGGGTAGTTGGGCCTGGGAGAGGGGTAGTTGGGCCTGAGAGAGGGGTAGTTGGGCCTGGGAGATGGGTAGTTGGGCCTGGGAAGGGGGTAGCTGGGCCGGGGGGGAGAGGGGTAGTTGGGCCTGTGAGAGGGGTAGTTGGGCCTGGGAGATGGGTAGTTGGGCCTGGGAGGGGGGTAGCTGGGCCTGGGAGGGGAGAGGGGTAGTTGGGCCTGTGAGAGGGGTAGTTGGGCCTGTGAGAGGGGTAGTTGGGCCTGTGAGAGGGGTAGTTGGGCCTGGGAGAGGGGTAGTTGGGCCTGAGAGAGGGGTAGTTGGGCCTGGGAGAGGGGTAGTTGGGCCTGTGAGAGGGGTAGCTGGGCCTGGGAGGGGGGTAGCTGAACCAGGGAGGGGGGTAGCTGAACCAGGGAGGGGGTAGCTGAACCAGGGGAAGGGAGGAGAGGTAGGGGGATAGGACTGCGATTGTGTTGTGGTGTACAAAGGAGGGCTCACATCTTAGATGAAGACTACTTTCCCCGTTTGTATTTCACAATATTTTCAAGCATTTCGAAGCAAAAGCTTTCACTTCTGCAATTCTGTCATGTGCAATTTCTCTCTACTGCACATAAAGTGTGGAGGACTCAAATATCTCATGTCTGCCCCGAAGCACAGTTCAGTTTTACGAGCTCTACTGTTTTGATGCAGGGTACCAGGAGGTCGTTTCAAACCACAACATCAATGACGTTCGACCAAAACACTGGTATGTAAGTCTAAATACAAAATAACATTTTAGTTCCAGATTCATGACTTTATGATGCTGCTGATCAGGTTATTACAATGCTGATGGACTTAACTTGAGTGGGATATCACAGTAGGGGTCTCTCTTCGTTTGTCGCTCTCTGTTTGTCTTTGTCTCGGTCTTTGCTTCAATATAAGCATACAAGTATGTTCACCTTTCTTTCCCTTAATCATCATACACGGGGTGTCACTGTGTCAGGGATATTCACAGAACAGTAAAGATATTTCAGTTGGCATGCAGATATGAGGGCCGTCTTGAAAATGATTCAGAATAACAGGGTTCACCAAGTGTTCGATATCTGCCATCGGAGAGTCAGTACACTTGTTAGACGTCCAATAGACGATATGTTTGGCATTCAATCCCTACAATACATGTGTAATGTATGTGTGAATACAGAAGTGAGAGGTGCATACATTTTTTTCTGAATTGCCCTTCTAGTGCCAGTGTCAATACCTACTGTTTTATTTTCTATTAATTGATGACTATGTTAATACATTGATGGAGATAACACTGTTTGAGTCTTATTTCTTTATGTCTCGTTCTCTGTCAGTGCCTGTCTCTGAAGTCAGGTTCTGGGGATAGGGAGGTGTTTAGGGCAATTCTATGTTGCCCTCGCGAATCAGTGCCCGACTGTCATGCACCGAGCGGCGTAGTGTGGTGGAAGCCATAAGCAGAGTCTTGTAATCCGTTCAAACCAGGTTTATTGCAGTCGAAACTCAAAACAGACCGTGAACGGTGGAAAACGCTAAACTGTCTAAATGAAAATAATAGGGCGCATATCGCGTCTTAAGCAAACTCCTCAAATAACAACAGTTATAGCTAAACAGATACATACACACACGCTCACCTCTAATACCGTGTGACATAAATCAATGCTGAACAAGGAGTGACTTGTCCGCTCACCTTTTATAGCCCACCAATTACAACAAGGAACAGCTGTGAGAATCGTAACCAGGAAGTGATTCACCGAAATAAGTCTGTGTAGCAACGCCACCACACCATATTGTGACACCGACTGCATGTACTCTCCCAATTAGTGGCAGTTGCCCAGGAAGAAATACATTTTCAAGAACATTGTTAGTAGTGCGAAACAAATTCAACCCCCCTATGAAATGTAGACACAATAGATAATTTACACATGCCTTCAATCATGAGAATTATGTTATTGCTACATTACAGATTGTGTACTTTTTTTTTACTATACATGGACAACAGCGCCCTCTTAATGACAGAATGTGAATTCACATTTTACATTCAACACGGGCATCTAAAATAGTGTATATGAAATGATACACTAATGGTTCATAAAACTCTGTGGAAATATTATATTGAATCTGATTTCCAAGCTACAAGTATATGATGTTACATCTGGAATGTTGTCCTGATCTGGTTGTCACGGTGTCACTGGTGATCCAGTCCATGTTACTTTGAATCGGGTACCTTTTCTAGAATCAGTATCGCCAGCCAGTGAATAATAACCGGAGTTCAATATATTTTAAATATTTTAATGAGTTACTAATTCGCACAACTATAGTTGTTTTATTGAAAATAAGTTAGGCAACTATACCGAGCCATTTCCACCCAACTGTGAAATATATGAGTGCTTTAACGGATCTGTCATATTACAGTATTGCTGAGATAATGAAATGACAGTTTAAAAGTCATCAAACTGAAACATGATGTTGTTTTTATATGTATTGGGGAAAAACATGATTACAATCCATCAGCATTTTTCTGACCAGCCAAATCTATAGCAATGTAGGTTAGTAGCCTCGGTTTTACTTTACTTCATTTCATATTTGCAGGTTTGTTACAAAACCAAACTGTATCGGAACGTTCCAAAACGTAACATCCACCTGAACGCGCCCCGTTTATGAAATACATGGAACCAGCTGCGGGCTGCGTAGATAGTCGGGGTTTGTTGTTGTTGTTGTTCTGATTGACTAGAGTTCGTGTTTTTCACTCTGAATGCTCTAAACTCGGATAGTTTAATTAGGATAATACGATCGATCTTCCATTGAGTTATTACACGATTCACATACAATTATTTCGGGTGTTCGAGTCGATTCTAAAACACATTGGGTCCATTGTTTATCGACATGTCAGAAGAAAAACAAAGGGTCACCGAGGAAAATTTACAAGGTAAGTGAACCACTGGCTCTGAAAAAGGCCTATGGTGATTACAATATTGATGGTGGCATGCTATTGTCTTTTTAACGTTATGCTTTAACATTGTATCCACGTGATTTTCCACATGTTGTGGCCATTCTAACAGTATGATTAATGTGTTGCTACAGTGTATCACCACAATATTTATTTATTTATTAGTATTTATCAGCTATATGTTCAGCCATGTCCTACATTAGGCAGACACGCTGTCGGGTTGGTGTACAGTTCATATTGACCGTAGCACACAAATGCTGCGATGCAAAGTAGCTATTTTTAACATGACCACCAGTGGCAGCGACGATAAGAAAAAAAAATCAACAAACCCAGATTCAGCAGCCGTTATCTCGATTGGTTTATGTAATAAAGGGGCGGAGCCACGAATGCTATTGGATTAAATGATGACATGCGATCTCTGTGGGCACAGTCTGCCGTGGGCACTGACCGGGTGCTATTTAAAGAGCGACACATGATCAGTGTAATCTAGGTTAAACAAACACACTTGTGCAGACACATACACAGATGTTCTAAATCTCCCCCACAATACAGTAGGTCTAATTACTGGGACATGCTTGTTCTTTTCTTCAAGGCTCCTGGGTGGAGTTACACTTTAACCATGGCGACAGACATGGCTCCCCCATGCATGTGGACGTTGGGGTCGACGAAGAGGGGGTACCTGGATCTGCTGCCACTGCTTCCATCTACAGTGAAAACCTGGCACCTGGATCAACCACTGCCCCCGTTCACGGTGAATACCTGGCACCTGGATCAACCACTGCCTCCGTCCACGGTGAATACCTGGCACCTGGATCAACCACTGCCTCTGTCCAGGGTGAATACCTGGCACCTGGATCAACCACTGTCTCCTTCAACAGTGGACTCCTGACTTCAGGGTCAACCACTGCCTCCCTCTTGCCTGGGGACTTGGCGACCGGGTCTTCTTCAGTCCTGGCCCAGGGAAGTGAGTTGATTCCCGGGTCCGGTTCGGTTCAGGGAGTTGTGGACCTGGAGAGGATGTTGCTAGATGCCCAGCGTGAGTCAGGGAGGAGCAGCTCCAGAGGCAGCTTGCCCTGTGACAGGTGCCTCGCCGCTCAACCAATCACACACAACACAGGCTATCACATGACCCATCAGACTGACATAATCCCAGTTAGTTAGGATTAATTATCCAATCAAAGAACTGAAGAGATGAGGATGGACAGGCAGTATGTGGCATCTCCGTCATTTTTCATTGATATCCGTTGTCCGTATTAACACACAAGGGCCTTTCATTATACTTGATTATGCCAGTTGAATGTGGTGTCTGAGGTTATGTCCCGCTTATCATGTTGTCACCCCCTCCCCCAGTCCTCCAAGGCCCCAGACACCGTTGCACCGATGGGGTTCAGAGGTGCACAGCTCCGGAGAGAAAAACAGCTCACAGGTATGAAGTTGCGGTGACAATACGGGGTTAATATAATGTTGTTACGTTAATCTGTGAGAGGCATTGTGTCTAAGGTTTAGCATGTCAGGCCACTGAGGTCATAGGTCATTATTGAGTTTGGGCATGTTTTCGTCATTTTATGTCACAAAAGCTAATACCTAAATTTTGTAAAATTGTAAAACTGTGCCTCGTTCAAACATGTGATAATTAATAGTTTATAGTCAAATATTTCCACTCTAGTCTATTCATTTAAACAGTGTTGTTGTAAGATTAACTGTACCGTGACAGTTCCACTGTTGACATATTCAATGTCATATGTGGTTCTGAAATAAATCTCAAGAAACCATGAGTCTCATTGAGTCAAATAAGCTCTCTCAAGGTCGAGACAGAAGTGCCTAATCTGTGTTGTTATGCCAACAGCACTGAGGTAATGATTATCATCTACAAGTTGGTCAAAATATGGTCGGCCTGTCAACTGAAACTCTACACTTGAGCTGTATGTTACATTTCATTCCTGCACCCAATGAAGGCATATGGTGATGCAAAACTATCTATAAACTAGATTCAGAAAGAATAGTGGGAAAACTATGGAACCAAACCAGATTTCCATTCCAGACATCTGTCTTGTCTGTTCCTGTCTTTGTCAATAAAGCATCTCATTCCATGGACTTAATCCTGACCTCCCATTGACCTCCCAATAACCCTTTTCACTGGTTGGTTGTTGTTGAGGCACAATTGTAGACTGTCAAAGGTTATGAAATGTTTATATGTTTTGCAATGATTTAGATACATTTGGGACCGGTTTAGAGCAAAGCCAAAGACCAGTTGATGATTTGTTAACACATTAAGTGGTTCGGTTTTCTCTTTCAGTCAGAAGAGGACTACCTAGAACGGAGACATGAAGTGGAGAACCTGATGAAGAAAAATGCAGACTGGATCTGGGATTGGTCGAGTAGACCTGAAAACGTTCCACGCAAGTAAGACAAGTAGCCTGTTAGAACCCCCTAGAACCCCAGACCGACATGTCATATAAATTCATATGCTTTCATTTAAGCCCTGCCAACACCAGTATTGCATAGGAAACAATTTGATTTGACTTGAGTGCAAATTCTATTCAGTTTTACCTCATTGTATTATATAACAGAAGAAATAAATGAGAATAGGTTAGAACCGGATGGTCTGTTCCTTTCTTATTTACTTTTACGGTGTGTCTCCTGGTTCCAGGGAGTTCGTTCTGAGGCATCCTAAACGGACCAACCCTCTTAGCATCAGAAACACCAGCGCCATGAAGAAAGGTGGCATTTTCTCTGCAGAGTTCCTCAAGGTCTTCCTGCCCTCTCTGTTCATATCCCACATACTGGCCATTGGCCTGGGGTGAGTAAAGAAGGTGAAAAGTAGTGGGACAACTGAAACATATGTATTAAATGTGCATAAAACATGCATGAACCTGAAACATGCATTAACCTGAAACATGCATGAACTTGAAACATGCATTAACCTGAAACATGCATGAACTTGAAACATGCATGAACTTGAAACATGCATGAACCTGAAACATGCATGAACCTGAAACAGGCATGAACCTGAAACAGGCATGAACCAGAAACATGCATTAACCTGAAACATGCATGAACTTGAAACATGCATGAACCTGAAACATGCATGAACCTGAAACAGTCATGAACCTGAAACAGGCATTAACCTGAAACATGCATTAACCTGAAACATGCATGAACCTGAAACAGGCATGAACCTGAAACATGCATGAACCTGAAACATGCATGAACCTGAAACATGCATGAACTTGAAACATGCATGAACCTGAAACATGCATGAACCTGAAACATGCATGAACCTGAAACATGCATGAACCTGAAACATGCATGAACCTGAAACAGGCATGAACCTGAAACAGGCATGAACCTGAAACAGGCATGAACCTGAAACATGCATGAACTTGAAACACGCATGAACCTGAAACAAGCATGAACCTGAAACAAGCATGAACCTGAAACATGCATGAACCTGAAACATACATGAACCTGAAACATGCATGAACATGAAATAGGCCAGTTATATGTATATTATTACTATTAATATAATTGTTACTATTATTCTACAAAAAGGCCAAAAAAACAGCACACATAGGATACCCAACATAATGGAGATCGACTGTTAATAGCACACACAGACACACACACACACACACACACAGACACACATCTTTTTGAATACTCCTTTTAGATCTTCAGTGTGAACAGGCTGTTCCGCTCTACAGCTAAATCCCCAGATGAGATTTATTGCTTTTTCCAGTTGCTGTTGACAGTGGAAAGAATGGAATGGGTCATCTGCTTCAGCGGCCAATCAGAGTTGCAAATTAGACAAATTAGTTTGTGAAACATACAAAAGTGTGCTAACATCTTACTTCCCTCTGTCCTCAGTGTGTACATCGGAAGACGCCTGACTACCTCAGTGACCAGTACAATCTGAGAAGGAGCTCCGACAAACTGGAATTACCTTTTGCTTTTGCATCAACACCACTACGATCTGCCGTTGCTACTAGGCTAGAAGTGACGCTTATTAGATACATGTTGGCTCTGTCATGTGTCCACAGTCCATAGCTGGTAGGTATCAGATGGCTCGATGTATATTATTATCAAGTGCACTACTGTCAACCACAGTTCCTGTATGGCAGCCCTGGTCTAGATTCTCTGTGCCACTTCCGACACGGATGCTTCCTGGCTAAAGGCCTGACGCCTTATTGTACCCCTGTGAATACTATCGGCTTTTCCCCTAGTTCCCACTGCCGCTTTTAAAATCTGCTCCACTGTAAGTACACCCCAGTGTTCCTCCTTCCTGTTTCTGTTGTATCTCAGATTAGGGGTCCGTCTTATGGTTGTTTAGGAGCCATCGTTGTCGTCGTCGTCAGACGATTTTCACTTTCAGTCACTTTAAAGCAATTTCTGTCTTGCTCCGAGTTCAGACATAGTAGCAGAGCTGTCAGACAGTTGATGACGGGTACGAGATGGTGTGATGTTGGCACATGAACGCACTGTGAATGTTTTACTCATGGCAGAGCAGGCGATTGCTGGCGAAAACTGGAAGTTCGGGCGGCCTTTGTCTTAGAAGATCCGGTGAACTAGTGATTGCTTTGTCAAAGTTCTCGGTTTGCAAAAGGGATTTAAGCATTGAATGAAAATATTTTCTGCTCACCATTAAACATGGTGACAGTCTTGAGATTACAAAGTTGAAAATGGATCATCGTAATATTTCTAGAACTACAGGAGACACGGCAGTAGAAAAGGGTATGATCTTTACACAAGCCCTTATTAGGTCACAACACAGGCAATTGGTCTGATGTCCTGTCACCACCTGTATTTTCAGTTGGCTCGTCAGCATATTATTGTTCACTCAGGATACAGTTTCGGGGACAGCGTCACACGTTCACTGAATCTGGTTGTGTTCACCAATAGGATTCCACGTAGGCTAAACGTGAACAGTAATTGTGAAGCCAAATGCAATGTTCCTACTATATTATTGCTGTTTTATAAATGGTAGATATTTTTTTGCCTTATTAGTTCCACATGATTATCGATAGACTTTCACATTATTCAATCATTTTAATTACTTTTTTATCTTACATTTCACTGAATTATATCCCGTATTCACACAATGCTGTAATATTTTGTTCAAAGAATGAGAAGAGCAAGTAAAGGCATGTGCTTTTATGGCTGTTTTACACATTGTCTTGATAAACAATATCTGTTTTTGCATGTGGTGTATAGCTTTTCAGCATGCCTAATGTATGTGATCTGAAAAACTGTTTTGAACTGTAACTGAGAAAAAATAAACGGTCCAATCTTGAGAATCATCCTTGTGTAATGATTGTGTATGTCAGTCACCAACCTAAAACTGCCTTTTCACAACTGGTGTCCTTACTAGTTATGTTTCTCATGACAAAATATCTTAAACCTACCATTTTGGCCTCGCATACCAAGTAGTAAAAACTCTTAGCTCCTATTCAGGTAAACACACATAATTTATTTAACTTTGGTCAAAAATAAACAAAACAGACATATACATTGCCACAAGATTAGCATACGTATTCAACAAGGAACAGGGTCTTCCCACTGAATACTGAAATTCCACCTAAGAATTTCCTGATTATAAGAGAATAACTACACGTTGTACTTCTCAACCATTGATTGTTTCAGTGATTCAGACCAGAGCCTACTGTGTGTGTGTGTGTGTGTGTGGGGTACACTGCTTTCATAAGGAGGCGTCCATTCCTTCTGCGGTTGGCCTGAACACCCCCCCTGACCAGTGGTCAAGCTTTCACTGGGCAGAAGTCCTCAGCAGTTGATGTATCTGGCTGTGTTTATACATGTGAACAAATGTTGACCCGATTCCCAAAACCGACACAACAGCCAGTCTGACTGGTCAAACAAAAAAAAGTGAATATCAGAGGGCTACAAATACAAACACGACCCATTGCTCCCTTTGAATTCACATCGTCCACCTCCACACAGATTCAAAATAAAAAGACGGGTGGAAAAACCATAACAGATGCTACGGATTCCAGGGTTCAGGAAACATGCTCTAAAACACGCTCCTCTACGGAGTGGAAGATCTCGACTGTAACGGGGTTCACGCAGGACAAACATGTTAAAAAGAAAAACCGAAATACAGCATCTAACCCATTACACCTTTCATCTAACAACCAGTTCCCTAGAGCTCCTCACCAACAAACGGTTTCTCTCGACTGCAACGTAGAGTAACACGGCACAGCCAATAAATGTGCTCTCACGAGTTCCCGGGTACTGACCTGTGAGATAACGGAGAACCGCAGGATCGGTGGTCAAAGAAAAAGGCGCCACGTCCGGGTGGGTCAGCGTTTGGCGGTTCAGAGTGTAAAGTTGAACACGTGTAAAAGAAACCTCGGATACACTGGATATTGTAAAAACACATATGGTTGTAGTTTTCGTTACTTTTATTAAGTGGTTGACACCAGACGGTGTGGTATACAGGTATACAGTCAGTGAGTGAGTAAATGTTATTATGCATGAGAAAAGGAGAATAAAAATAAACAAAAATGCAAAAATAAACAAAATCAACTGTCCACTGACCAAACATGAAGACCTGTGTTTAAGTGCTAAAAAGTTCAAACAGCAAGGCCTGAGAGACAGTCAGGGAGGAATGTAATCTATAGAAGCAACATGTCCAGTGAACTTCCCCAAATTCCCAGGCTATTCCAAAAATTCTGCCTTATTGCATTAACACTGAAAATTTATAGAAAACCTGGGAATTATTTTGGAAACCAACCGAAAATGTTCAACTCTAGTCATCAAGGTAATTTCATTTCAGTTTCTCCAAGGCCCAGATTTACAGTTAAGAGACTAATATCTCGACACAACGTCATTCATCCTGATTCCATAATTTTGGTCGTCAAATCATAGAAAGAAAAACAAGGCTCAGACTCTGAAATAAATACACTAACATTTTTTTTGGCCTCTTGGTTGAGTCCATCCATATATCTCTGCAGCGGTCAGGCCACGACTCCTTTGACCTGACCTGTGACCTCTTCCATCCATCTGCCCTCACAACGACAGAAGACTCCAACCAATACCTCAGACTCCAAAGAAACAAGGCTGTCTTTGACTCCAGAAGGTGACCAGGCATCTGGCTGGCTGGCTACACATCGAAACAGGTGCATCACATTTCTTCTTTCATTAGGAAGGACAGACAACAAGGCCGTTGCTGTTGTTCTTTCTTTAAACAGATTTAACGACTAGGCTTAACTATGCAAAGAACGAGACTTCTGTCCATTCGTGGTAAGGTAGGTACGATGGCTGGGTTAGGGACGGTTGGACGGTGGGGGTCGGGAACGGTTCGGGGACTGGAGATGGATGTTTACGTTTAGTTGATCTTGTCCTGGAATATGTAGAGGTTGTTGGTGGCTGCCACGGCGATCACATTCTCCTTCGGGTGCCAGGCGGTGTGCAGGATCTTCTTGTTGAAGTCCAGGCTGTCCACGCTGATCTCGTCCTTCTTCCTCTTGCCCCCGGTGGACACCTTGCGTGGTTTCAGGACGGCCCGTGGTTTACTGTTCTCCCGGGACGCCTCCAGCGTGATGTCCCGCCGCGTGTTACGATCGAACATCCGGAAGAAGTTGTTGTACGAACCCGTCATGATGGCGCTGCACAAAGGAGCAAAACCAGATGAATCGTTAGGAGGCGCTATGCAGGGGGCGCTATTCAGGGGGCGCTATGCAGGGGGCGCTATGCAGGGGGCGCTATGCAGGGGGCGCTATGCAAACACCAGATATGGTAACTGGGCCCGTTATGAACGAGATATGGCACTGAATCACACACACACAGGAACTTATTTAGCTGCATTTTGTTAGAAGGTGCATTTATATAAAGTTGCCAGTGTGAATTACTATGTGGATGAGTGCTTGTAATTTTGGGGATCACTTCACTATGAACAAGAATCCAGGGTAATGTCACAGCTTGCCTTACCTGTCAGAACCATTCCAGCAGCACTCAAACTTGTCAAAGATACAGTCGTTTTCATACAGCGAGCAGAGCTTACTACGGAGGTATTCGTGCACCTGTAACCCCCAGAGAAAAATGGGTCAGATTAATTTGACCTTTAAAAAAAGAAATTAATCTGAAATTCTGAGAGGACTTTGATCCAGATGAAAGACGTGTTTGTACGGCTGTATTAATACAGTGAAAAACAGATAACGTAAAGTAACCGTTAGCAACATACTACATTAACAGAGGCACTCTTCTAGTCCCTGCACAGCTGTGGTGTGAATACATGAGATTATATTGGCCAGACCAGGTCCGATGCCCCACAACCACCCTCCCAACAGTTTTCCTGTTGCCAACTTGACCCCCGTAGATGCCATCTGAAAACACAAAACAATAAACGCCGGGCCTCAGCCAGTGGGTACCTGATAAGTTTCAACGGGCCGGTTCTCCATGTTCAGATCCCACACCTTAACGGAGAGGTAGTCCCTGGTCATCATGTAGCGTCCGCTGTGACTGAACTTCACGTCAGATATCGACGAGATGATCTCGGAGAAGAAAGACCGGCTGCTGGGGTCCTCTGGCTCCTCGAAGACTGACAAACAACAGACGTCGGAAACCAGCCCGTAAACATAAGGCACGAAAAATCAGTTGGTAAACAACAGACATTAGTAACCAGTCCGTAAAAAAACAGACGTCGGAAACCTGTCCATAAACACAATTAATATCAGTCCATTAACACAAGTTATTAAAAATCTGTCAGTAAACACAAGTCAGTAAAACTGGTTAGTAAACACAAGACGAAAATAACCAGTCTGTAAGGTTAAAAACCGGTGCATACAAAAACAGTTTAACAGCCATCCGTATCGTTGATACATGTCATGAGCACTGAACAGCGTACAGACATCAATCTTTCACAACTTCCAATCAATTAAATGTATTCTAGAAACCCTTTTTTACAACGACAACTGTGACAAACTGCTTTTACGAACACCCAGTGTGAAACCCATCAAATTCTCATTTTCACACCCTACGTGGGCAAACACCCAGATCCACACACGCAGCTAGCAATGAGGAATCACACTTCCCACCAGAAGCAGCAGACACCAGTGTGTCCGAACAATGTGCCCCACTTACATTTACTCTGCCAATCACAGAAGGCAGCAGCAAGCTAGAATTACATTTACTCTGCCAATCACAGAAGGCAGCAACACACTAGACTTACATTTACTCTGCCAATCACAGAGGGCAGCAACACACTAGACTTACATTTACTCTGCCAATCACAGAGGGCAGCAACACGTTAGACTTACATTTACTCTGCCGGTCACAGAGGGCAGCAACACACTAGACTTACATTTACTCTGCCAATCACAGAGGGCAGCAGCAGCTAGACTTACATTTACTCTGCCAATCACAGAGGGCAGCAACACGCTAGACTTACATTTACTCTGCCGGTCACAGAGGGCAGCAACACGCTAGACTTACATTTACTCTGCCGGTCACAGAGGGCAGCAGCACGCTAGACTTACATTTACTCTGCCGATTACAGAAGGCAGCAACACACTAGACTTACATTTACTCTGCCAATCACAGAGGGCAGCAACACGCTAGACTTACATTTACTCTGCCGGTCACAGAGGGCAGCAACACACTAGACTTACATTTACTCTGCCAATCACAGAGGGCAGCAGCAGCTAGACTTACATTTACTCTGCCAATCACAGAGGGCAGCAACACGCTAGACTTACATTTACTCTGCCGGTCACAGAGGGCAGCAACACGCTAGACTTACATTTACTCTGCCGGTCACAGAGGGCAGCAGCACGCTAGACTTACATTTACTCTGCCGGTCACAGAGGGCAGCAGCACGCATGTCACACAGTCGGATGGTTCCCTTGCTGCTGCTGTACACGAACACATTGCACTGGTGTGGATGGCACTCAGCGGCCGTGATCACCTCCGTCAGCTCCTCCATGTTGGCAGGTTTTATGTCTACAATGTCTGGTAGGAGGAAAGAGTCAAGGAAGAGGACAACGGCTACCTGCACAGTATTCTGCCCACAGAGTCGTAACTTATTGTAGCTTTAATGTTCATATTCGTTCATTCAAGTATGTATTAAGTGTTGCATTAAGGAGCCAAAGCAAAGTCCTTAATTGTTGTAAAGAGACATGGTAAATAAAACTCTTTTAGATTCTGATCAAAGGATACTAAAACTCCTATCTGTGATTTCTAGGTGCCACAGGTTTATCCTAAGATCATCTGCCGAAAGGTACGTTTCATGGTCACTATTTACTGAGATGGAATTGATGTGATATGTGTGTGCGTTGGCGAATATCCTCCGCGGACTAGCTTCCACCATCAGATCCATGGGCATCAGCACTGGAACCTGGAGGAGAAGACGGCACGTGAGCCCTGGGAATTAACCTTCACTACACAGCATAAAAACTACAGAAATAAACAGAGTTGACGTTTATAATTGAACACATCACAACTTGCTCTCAAGAGTGCGATTTGGGCAATTGCAATGAAAAATGTCGCGCATTGACTGTTTGTTTGACAATGTGCCTCAACAAGAATAGTTCCTGACTAAATAGAATACAGAATGGAAAGCTGACTAGTTTAACCGCCAGCTACTGTGGAGTGAAAACTAAAAGTTACGCTCCAATGATTTTAACAATAGTTGCGCCTGTTTTGGTCCACCACATTCTTATTTCAGCCATTTTACATGAGGGTTCAGCAGGGATGTTATCCAAATAAATAAATATAGTTTATTTTTTCTTTTAATTGCATGCATTTGCATTAATGCGGGTTACCTGTATAAATAATTGTGGTTCAAATTTAGCTCAAATATGTAAATCCAGAAGGTGTCTATTTTCACATATATTATATTAATTTCACATGTATTAATATGCCGTTGTTCTATTTGCTTTAATTCACAGGTCCTGTTGGCAGATAGAAAGTAAATGTTGACTTAAGTGTGCCAAAGTAAAGGTTTGCACTAGGTTTTCATACTCCACAATTTGTTTGTGTAGTGCACAACCTCATACCAGAACACTAAATTGGAAATGTCACAGATTAAAGAACTGTCATGGAAAAATGACTCTTTTATAATAATTAATATTTTGTACAAAAGACATATTTTGTGTCAAGCGTAGAAGAGACATGCCGGTCAAGCGTACAAGAGACATGCCGGTCAAGCGTACAAGAGACATGCCGGTCAAGCGTACAAGAGACATGCCGGTCAAGTGTACAAGAGACATGCCGGTCAAGTGTACAAGAGACATGCCGGTCAAGTGTACAAGAGACATGTCGGTCCCCGTCAAGTGTGCAAGAGACATGCATTACGTGTAGTAACAAAGTTGGTAAAAATCTTGCATTTAATTTTTGACATTCATCTTAATTGCACATAACAAGTGAGGCATCAAACCTGTTACAGGCAGGACACACACTCATATGAACATGCAATTTCTAAAACTACATAAATCAGCACTTAATTTAATGCGTTATACTGACAACTGCCATTTACCATTTCAGGGTGGGACAGAATCTGTGAGGCTAGAGCGTGAAAACCGGTCTTCCTCCATACCTAGCAAATTGTCCACAACAAGATCAGACATACCCTTAAAGACGTGATCCTGAAAGGATCTCTCAGTCGTCCATCATCGTCTTTCAAATTGTAGCCCTCCGCTCGTTTGTCACGTTCGCTGATCTTCCATAGTTTGATGGTTTTGTCTGTTGGTTTAAATGCATAATCCTTAGTACGCTTTTTGTAACTTCTCTTCAGCTGGTCAGACTATACAGCTCAATAGTGAGTCCAGACAATATGCATTACCTCGGGAAAATGTATGCAGTGTTCCTCAACATTGGCTTAAACAGGAAATATACGTCACGAAACACCTGTCAGTTTGGTGAAAAACAACTTTCCCTATAATTTAACTTGTAACTGGGTGTTTCTCTGAGATCAAGGAACCTGTGCAGCAGCATATCATAGCTGTATGGTACTTATCAATGGAGATGGTGTCAAGATACTGTTACAATTTATGAAAACCTCTAGATCTCCAAATCAGCCACTTGATGATACGGGCACAACGAATAAAAACCTGGACATTGGTCTACGTTGCCAGTTATAAAGTACACACTTCAGATTTCCTCGGATTACAACGTGTGCTTGCAGAGTCATATCATTTCTCACTTCAACACTCAGGAGGCAGGGCAGGTCCTTCTCTGTGTCATCACTGCAGGTACTCTGGCATGTTACCATAGCAACTGGAATCCCACTGCTCTGAGCTAGAAACACCATCTCTAGCGGAGAGGACCATGGTGAAATTTCTGACTTCTGATTTAATTGCGTGGTGGGTTTAAAGTACCAATGCTGAGCAATTTCTTTGGTCACCAGTTAATGCTAACATACAGACTATCAATTTTTATTAAATTAAGAAATATCTCAATTGTATGTATGATTTTCCATCAGCCCAGGAAATGTTCAGTCTGATGGTTTGAGTGTCCTGGGTTTTAAAGGTGTCTATCAGCAAGCAACGTCACATTCAGATAATGACTTGTATATTATTATGTTTAGAAGGGATGGCATCACTGCGGGCTACGCATTCGTCTTGCGTGTCAACAAAACGGTTTAATGTTGCTTGCCACCTCTAACTTCAAGACAAAATCCAGCGAACACATTTTGCAAAATATACTGTTGACAATTATAGTAACGTAACTATCCCACGGAAGAGCCTGTCACTTACCGTTTGTTGAGAGCAAAGAGTGAGCAGCATTTTGTTGGGGTAGCCATCTTATTTTGTTGATTTTCTCCTCAATTTCTAAACTTTTCAAATAGTCAAACTCCGGTTCGTGACTCTGAAAAGTGCTGTACACGTTGTACTCTCCTCTGGAGTGAGGGCGGTTTTTACTCTGAAATAAAAACAGTTACAATTATTATCAGAAGACCGGCATTAAAATAAAAACATTTCCTTTAGCAATTTAGAAAATGACAATATATTTTTTTGTAGACTAACTTTTCCTCTATTGGTGTGTCTGCTAAATTACTACAATATAACATGTGTATTTGATAGTAAACTGACCTCTTGTTCCCGTTGGAATATGACGACTCTACCACCTTTGTCACCCGTTGCCAGCAGGTCTCCAGAATAGTTAAACTCAACCGTTGAGATGATGTCCGCTGAACGATACACAACACAATACCCAATAGTGTTAATCTAAAGTAAAAATGCATGTTACCGTTAATAACAGATAACCAAACATTCACAATAGGCCATAATGGAGGCACTTAAATTCCACAAAGACTAAAAACAACAACAACATCAACAACAACAAACAGGAGGACTACAACACAACCAACAGGAACGAGACACTGTGGACCTCAACCACCAGCAGGAAGTGTGTAACACCAGAGACTGACCCAGCCAGTCATCCACAAACACATCAGTCTTCAATCAACAGCCGGGGCTATGGCTGCAGAACAATTACCAAGGTTACAGTGACAGTAAAACACACCTGACGAAGCAAATAAAATCAAAACAAACAGTCAAACCATCCAGAATGACAGAATAGTGAAAGTAAACAGTGCCAACTCTCTGGGCATAACAGGCTAATTCCTACAAGTGACTAGCTAGTCCGTACATTTCATTCTGGACCGGTTGTAGGTAAAAGAATAGCTCTGCAAAATGCGGTTGTCTGAACCATCATTTCCTGTTTTCGTTATGATTAGGCTGCCCACTAGAAGCATGTCACTTTTTATACATAGCATAGCAATTTTTGACATTTTAATTTTTATTTAACCAGTTGCTGGGGATTGAACACAGGACATCATACATACAAAGAACTCTACCACTGAGTGGCCAACTTCTCCACATACCAGGCGCCATTAAAACACCTGACATATTTTATAAAGACACACTTGAGTAAATAAAGTAATGTGAGACAGGAATGGCTACTTCACCCATAGCCATGGCAGACTGACTAGCTATGTAGCCATTGAAATAAGATAATTGTCCAATAAATCCAAGAAAATGTGTCTACACACACACACACACACACACACACACACACACACACACACACACACACACACACACACACACACAGAGAGAGAGACAGAGACAGAGACAGACAGAGACAGACACACACATAGACAGACAGACAGACAGACAGACAGACAGACAGACAGACAGACAGACACTTCACCTAGGCCTGTGCATAGCTCTGGTCTGGTGCTGACCCCTAGCGCCAATATGGACTGTACTATGGTAGAAGCTTATTGGATCAGGAAAGAATAACCAGCTGTGGAAGACCTTACAACCGGCCTGAGGCCAGAGAGACCGCCACGACCGGCCTGAGGCCAGGGAGACCGCCACGACCGGCCTGAGGCCAGGGAGACCGCCACGACCGGCCTGAGGCCAGGGAGACCGCCACGACCGGCCTGAGGCCGCACCCCAGTTTTAATTCCAATCCAGGTAGTCTATATATGAGTCTGCTTCTTCATGCACAGATCCAGATTGTTTCTATTTGACCAGTGTCTTGAGCAGAGGCCACAGGAAGTATGTGGAGACCCCTCTGCCCCTCTCACTGTGTGCGTCTCACTTTAAGTATCACAACTCTCAGGCAGCAGGCCACTGGGTTATTTATAACAAAGCAGCGGCGAGTGAGTGGGGGAGAGAAGCCGGAAACAGGGCGCTTTCCTCCAGCTGACAACACAGCAGCAGCAGAGCTCAGCATGCACCATTCTCCTGGGATGCCCAGGCCCACTGCGCTGCCTTCCAGCAAACCACCGCAGATGAACACAGACCCATCCCCTCCTTCAAAGGCAAATGCTTAATCCTGAACCTGATACATAACGGAGTCTGTCAGCAAGACAGGTAGTAATAGTCACAAGCTACAAATAGCTTTAACATTAGTAACCCAGCATTGCAGAAGGGTTAGCCCAAAACAGGCACAGACATGTATGTATTTCATGGTTAGATCTGTGTGTCTCAGTTTCTGCATATTGTTTGCACGGGTTTAATTCCTTCTGGTGAGCGGTACAAAATAGATACCAGCGACCACTAAATGATCAAAACGTCAAAGTTAATAATAGTTGGTACAATCAGGGAGAAAAACCAACGAATCACCCTTAACGCCACAAGAAGGACCAACACTTTACATTATAATACCTGTCAATCATCACCTGTCCAGCCGTACAGTTCATCTCCACGTCTACACAGCATAATCAGCAGATCAATGCCATGTCTTCTATAACATGAGACGTTTAATAAGCAGATCAATGCCATGTCTCCTATAACATCAATGTGAAGCACGACACAAGTCTCACACGCCCACACAGCGTTGGTAGATGCATTTTCACAGCTACTGATCACCAGTTCCTAGCTAATACAAGCGGTGTCTAGTGACTGGGTTAGCCGGGGTAACGATGGCTAGAACATCAGCCCTGATATAAAGTAAAGTGTTGTTTTGTCTTAAGAGTTAAGAGAGACTCACATAGGCTGACTTACACAATGAATACAATGCATACCATCTTCCACAAGTTACCAGGTAGTAGCAGGTTGGCACAGTAGTAACCTAGCAGCTAACAGGCTAACGCCCGGTAACTACAGTCAGTAGTTCAAACTGAATAAGTAACGATGCTAACATGATGAGACCAATGAACAAAACGACAAATTTAATTTGAATAATTAGACATGGGAACCCCGTACCTTCCGCCACATCCTCGTCTATGGCTCCCTTCACTTGAGAGAAGCACCATTGGAACTCGTTCCCTCCTCCGACACCTAGAGAACACGACACACACACACACACACACATGAAGCAGGAGAACGTGTGTGAATGCATGAAAACACGCGACCAGCTGTGTGCTGCCACGCACGCACGCACGCACGCACACACCGAACGATGACAGTGCCTACCTTTAAATGTGTACTTCAACATAACATCTGACTATAGCGTGTGATTTGGCACACATTATATCTATCGGCGGCTCGCGCTAGCCAGGAAACAGTGCAGTGCCGTTAGGCCGCGCGGACGCGGGGATGCAGTGCCGAGGGCCCCCGCCTACTGGGCTCACGAGCTTACCTGCCATTGCCACTTCCGCAACAGAACTGGCGTCTCCGGGGGGTCTTCCGCGGGGCGATGCGAGTCGTCGGGGTTATATTTCGGCGCAGGGTATTACAGAGAAACAGTGGTTAGACTCGGGAATGAGGGCTTCCCAGAAATGCCCGTGATTTTTTTTCAATCCAAAATGGCGCACGTTGACAGTCGACATGACACGGTGACGTCATTTAGACGCTTCGGACGTCTATTTGAAGCACTCGTGGGTGTCAGGAGTGCACCGGTTATGCGCAGCCTTCCAGACTGTCAGCTTCTGGACGCACACCGGCGTGGGAATGGGAACGTTTATTTTGGACGTTTGGATCTTATCAGTTTTATTGCACATTTCATTCGTTTTCCCAAAAAACACATTCAATACCGTATAAATAAGAGGCCTTGTCGTAGACATCAGCTACACATGTTATCATTCATTGTTATTTCTAGGACCAATGAGTCCAATGTTTCTCGACCATACATCCCTGAAAAGATCAATGCTTATTTGCAAAACGAACATTGGCAGAAACTCTACTTTGGATTTAGTAGAAATCTACTATAGTGAAAATAACGCTTTGCCAGTATGACGTTGTTTGATGTGTATGTGTCAATCACTGAATTTGTTATTGATTCCAAAAGCGTTATTTACACTATAATGAATTTCTGTAATTTCTACTATATTAATTTGAGTTTCTACTAAAAATAAAGGTTGAAAAGTATGCCAGGAATTTATAGAATAAATCAGACGTTTGTTTGATGTGTTTATGTCAATCAATGAATTAGTTATTGATTTTCTAAACTGTAATTTGCTATTGCTGCATGTCTGTTGAATACCTGTTGAATGTGGAAATATTAAACCAACTTTACCTCCGTCAATTCTTTCAGATTTGACACCATATGCAGCGCCAGTCTTTGGTGAGAGGTGGTTAAAGCTCCCCCTTAGTACCCCCAAGAACGGTCCAGGAACGCATTGACACCCGCCAGTTGAGCCGACCCGCATGCGTATTGGCTGTCTGTTGATAAGGCGCGTCACTCACCTCCAAAGCGCCTAACTGCACCCGGTGGCATCGACCTAGTCGGGTCTCAGCTCCCATAAACATAAGCTCCTGTTTAACATCACGGTCCATTTGGACTCACAGATATATATATATATATATTTACGCGTGTATGCAGTGTTGTGTGAAATCTGCTCCTCCAGACTTGGATGTTAATGAATGTATGATTACACTTACAGTGATAGTTTGTTTCTGTTCTGGGTGAATTACTTTCAAGGTTATCTACCTTGCAATTATACTTGTTGACAGTTATATATATATTTACCTATATATATATGTATATACATGAGCTGAATGCCACTGTCTCACTCAGATTTCCTTTTCTCTCTCACTTCCCTTCTTCTTACTCTATTTCTCTGCTTTTCTCAGGTTCATGTCATGATTTAAAATTGTAAGAGTATTCAATTCATGTTTTTAAGTGTGCTCCTGTTTTAATTCGTATAGTCTTTGTACATACATTTAGCAATGTCCTATACAGCTTTCAGTATGACCCAGGGTTGCTCAAACCTATTCCTAGAGAGCTACCATACTGTAGGTTGTATTTCCAACCCTAATTTTGGGCACCTAATTTTAATTATAAGATGGGTAAAAAGTACAAGAATCAGAATCATAAAGAAACGTATTGCCAAGTTCGTTTACAACAAACAAGGAGCTCACAATGTGTGGACATCTGACAGACATTTGAAGAATGAATGCATTACTTATAGGCCTTTCAGTCAAATCCACTCTATGTTAGCCTATACAAATCTATTTTTAAATTTATTTTATAGACTAACATACCCATGCAACATAAAATGCAACTATATTTTTTGTTTCACCATAGCACCTTAATCACAAAGTAATTTGAATTGTGTAATTTGAATCCCAACTATGGAAACACTGGAATACAATATAGTTGTTATATAGTTACATGTATATATATATAGATATATATATATATATATAGATATATGTATATAGATATATACATATATCTAAAACGAATGGACACGATTGAATATAAAACAAAAGCAAATCTGCTCGCTCCCGCCAATCAACCAATTCAAAAACATGATATTTAGAGAGGACTGCTACCACCTTGAACTGACCAGCAGAGGGCAGTGTTTAGTCATATTTGAGTTTGTCGCTCACCTTCTTCTGGCCCTTAGGAATAGGTGGGTTTCTCTTATCGTTTCTGTCACACTTCTCTCGTTTCTTTTACTGGTCGGGAAAACAGATGCAAAAAACTAGCAAAAAAGCAACATGTAGATACATTTATTTACTGCAATGCTTAATGTATAAAACATTAATTTGTTCGATGTTTGTTACCAAACAGTCGGGATGAAGAATTTAAACATGGCTGCATGTCTTAGCCACTGCTGGAAGCTTGTCTTCTGCTCAATGCAATTTTCATGTTATTCTCAATTTGCTTTTTAGAGATTAAAGGACGTTAATCCTCTTCGGGCCTGACAATATCATTCAATATTGTTTTTGTATTTTCTATTCGTGAAGGCATACGAAACGAGACATCGCTAATGAATGCTTGCTGAAGAAGTGATATTCAATCTTGACTTTGTTGGTGCCTCTGTCATGCTATGATAGCTGTGGTCATGGTTCTTGAACGTGGGTCTTTGATAACAGACTTAATACCACAATGGCATTTTCGATTCAGACGACTGGCAAAAGCAATAGGCCTACCTCATGTCGTTGCCCATTTCATGTCAAGTGCTTTCAACTCTTCTGGGCCTTTGCAACGGACAGGGTCAAATCTACTTTTCTAGTAAAGAAGTTCCCCATGATTCAACTTTATCTCCTTGATTGTTCATGCGATATAAATGATATCTGTAACATGGCAAAAAACTGTTGTTTTTTCACTACAGTACCGGTGGTGTTTAATATAGATTGGAAATAATCAATTATGTTTTCCAGTCGCTCAGGATGAAATAGTTGACTAAATGGCTCAAAATGTCAGAATGTAAATGTGGTTCTCATTGATATTAACCAAACAGAGATCCTGTCACCCATAAATCCTGATTGGTACGGTACTCAGGCTATAAGACCCAGGTACGGTACTCAGGCTATAAGACCCAGGTACGGTACTCAGGCTATAAGACCCAGGTACGGTACTCAGGCTATAAGACCCAGGTACGGTACTCAGGCTATAAGACCCAGGTACGGTACTCAGGCTATAAGACCCAGGTACGGTACTCAGGCTATAAGACCCAGGTACGGTACTCAGGCTATAAGACCCAGGTACGGTACTCAGGCTATAAGACCCAGGTACGGTACTCAGGCTATAAGACCCAGGTACGGTACTCAGGCTATAAGACCCAGGTACGGTACTCAGGCTATAAGACCCAGGTACGGTACTCAAGCTATAAGACCCAGGTACGGTACTCAGGCTATGAGACCCAGGTACGGTACTCAGGCTATGAGACCCAGGTACGGTACTCAGGCTATAAGACCCAGGTACGGTACTCAGGCTATGAGACCCAGGTACGGTACTCAGGCTATGAGTTGCTTGCTAACAGTGAATATCCGTTTTGTACAATAAGGCCCTCACGCTGTCCTTTGTTGGCTGATTGCAAAGCTAATCCGCAGAGTTACTGAAGTCTATTGGATGTTTGGCGACCTACCGTATAATTAACGACACCCCCATACGCACTATTTGTTCACTACTCTTGTGCGGTCCCAAAACATTTCTATTCCAATTCTAATTTCCCTAATTTTAAGCACTGTATACCCCAGTAGCCCGTGTGACACATCGAACCATTTGTCTGGCACAGTCCAACGTGGGGCGTACGATTACCTCCAATAATTCGCTTCCGTAAAAACAGGGGAATATGAAGGTAGAACAGTGGTATTACCCCGAGACTGAGATATAGGCTAAAGGTGCTCAAACTTCTGACCAATGACATTTTAAAAACTTCAGGGCAAACATCTGGGAACAGCTGATGATCTCCGAAAATCCCACTGGTCGAAACACAAACCCTCAAATATAAACCAACTTCTCTTAGAATGACAGACTTTTAGACAAAATGACAGAACGTTGAAACCAACTTATAGGCAAAGTAAACAGATACAGCAGTCAGTGTCTTCCTGAGTTATTCAAGTTGAACATAGCTTGTTTGGCTGAAGATGCATTTTAAGAAAATATTTCCTGGATTCTGGAGGTGTGTTCACCAAACCGAGCAGTCGGCATAGAAGGAGCGTGGAAGGAGCTATTTGTCCATTATAAGATTTTGCTTCGGTGGCAACACGTTTTGCTACAGTGTGCACTAATGATTACACCCCAGGTCAACTGCAAACAAGCAAAGGTTTCTTCTGAGATCCAGCCTACAGCATATAGATGTATGTACCTCTAGCCCAGGGACACCTCTATTGTTTGAAACTATTAAACACTAAGTTTAGGTCTGGTGGATAGAAAATATATAGTCAGGAAGTCTTTCATGTATACGCCGACAACATGGTTCTTTTTAGAAAACTCTAAGACATTGGCTACTTCCCAAATACCACCCTATTCCATATATAGTGTACTACTTTTGACCAGTCCAGGGGCCCTGGTAAAATCGTTCTTCACTACATGGAGAATAGGCTGGCATTTGGAACACAACCTTGTTTGAGACTAGGTTTTCCTGCTTTAAGAAGCTCACAGAAAGGGCAGACGAACGCTTCATGTTGTTGAAGAAGAGGAGCAGAATATAAATGAAATTACGTACGTCAGGGATTTCAAACTTAAAGAGAGTTAATGTGAGCAATGCATGTCTAAAATTGGAAGAATGTGTAATGAATCTATGAAACTGTACTGTGTTTAGAGAACTACAGTCTCCCCATTGGAAATCTAATCTCTATGTAATGCAGTACTTTCACCAGGACCCATGGTGTACTTTCTGCTAATGTTCTCTTCTTTTTAATTGAATGGTGAGGCTATTAAGTTGTTTGTATTATTCTGATGAATTAAAAAGAGGGAGAACTGTGAAGCTTGTTCATTCGTTGGCTGTTGTTTTAACAGAGGTCAACATACCTGACAAAAGTACATTCGAAATAGCACATTACTCCTAGATTCTATATTGATGGTGGACAATGATATGTAAATAATTATTCATGTATATATTTTACATATATTCTATCATTATTATTATTACATTTATTATGATATATAGAAACTGTATATCATAATAAATGATATGCATCTACATACATGCATATATATGCTGCCTGACAGGTTCACCCTCCAATCTGCCAAACCCTCAACACTCCCAGTTGTCCGGGATTATATTTGACGTGGACTATTCTATAAAATTATTTGCACTTAAAAAAATTCATTTAATAACTATTATTCAAAATTATCATAAGTTCACCCAGCACAGCCATAAGAGGACTGGCCACCCCTCAGAGCCTGGTTCCTCTCTAGGTTTCTTCCTAAACTCGCCCATCAGGGAGTTTATCCTAGCCGCCATGTATCAACTTGTTTTAACTTGTTGATGTGTGCTCTGTCGGATTCAGGCTGGGTGTTTGTAAAAGTACTTTGTGACGACTTTGTTGTAAAAAAGGCTTTTTAAAATAAATTTGATTGTTTGAATGGTATGTATCTATATACATATGTAAGTTACAAACTTATTTTGAATTGACCATATGACAAGATGGTTTATTTGTTGCTTTATTGTCCACAAATAAATACATGACTTAAAGGTATAATTACAAGGTATAAATATTTAATGCATATCTCCTTTATTCATCTTCTTCAGATTTTCATGGCACCCGGCGTGAAAGCCGGCGGATTGATCGGCTGTTGATTCGATCAGTTTTGTTGTGTGACTCTGCGAGGAAAGACCCGGAAAGATCATGTTGCCCTGGTATTATTGTGTGTCTGTCGGACACATGCTAGGATCACTATCCATCATTTTAATCAATGGCGATGTCACTGTACACAAGAGTTGGGTGACGCGCCGGTCTGTAATGTCATATTGCAGCGCTTATGATGTAGGAGGCCCATAGCTAATCGTACCAACTTAATAACCCATAATGTAAACCGCCAATGTAAACTATATTGACTAATAGGCGAAAGCATTGCTCATGGTGAGTGCCCATCGCTCTTCCTCATCCACTCGTTTACAAACTTCCTGGCAATAAGCTGGAGGGTTTAGTTTATTGAGCAGCTACAATCCACTTGATGAACTGCCAGGTTGCAACTCAATACTGAGTGGCCCCGTTCATGTTGAGGCTCCAGATCCACACTGGTCTGAGTGGCCCCGTTCATGTGGAGGCTCCAGATCCACACTGGTCTGAGTGGCCCCGTTCATGTTGAGGCTCCAGATCCACACTGGTCTGAGTGGCCCCGTTCATGTTGAGGCTCCAGATCCACACTGGTCTGAGTGGCCCCGTTCATGTTGAGGCTCCAGATCCACACTGGTCTGAGTGGCCCGTTCATGTTGAGGCTCCAGATCCACACTGGTCTGAGGGCCCCGTTCATGTTGAGGCTCCAGATCCACACTGGTCTGAGTGGCCCGTTCATGTTGAGGCTCCAGATCCACACTGGTCTGAGTGGCCCGTTCATGTTGAGGCTCCAGATCCACACTGGTCTGAGTGGCCCCGTTCATGTTGAGGCTCCAGATCCACACTGGTCTGAGGGCCCCGTTCATGTTGAGGCTCCAGATCCACACTGGTCTGAGTGGCCCCGTTCATGTTGAGGCTCCAGATCCACACTGGTCTGAGGGCCCCGTTCATGTTGAGGCTCCAGATCCACACTGGTCTGAGGTGCCCTTTTCCTGTAACCAGCTGATGGTTTACTGCTGAATTACCAGCCAGCCCCAGGCTGTGTCCCAACTCACACCCTATCTCAGCTGCAGTGTACTTCTTCAGATCAGGTCCTATTGGCCAGTGTATACTAGACATCTCCTGGGAAACCCAAGGTAATTCACAAGTTGGCAATAGCGCCCGAACTAGCTTAAATAATTCACCATAATCAAGGGGATGCTGATTGGTTGATGTGTTAAACTAGGTGCGCCAGTGCTGGAATAGATCTGACATGGGATGTTTAAGAGCCACGCCCAAATAGGCCATGGGTGAAAGTTCAATACAATCTTAAAGCCGGCTAACATTTGGAATTCAGGTTCCGTCAGACATCCATTAAGCATCGCTGTACTGTTCCCAGTGAACTGAAATAGCCCTATCTGCTCTGAAATACAGTCTGGTACTGTTTTTATTGCAGCATAGAGCTGAGATGGAGAGAAATCAAATGACATCAAGGATAGTCATTTCAACTGTGTGGCTCTTTGAGTCAGGCAATCAAGGTCTCTCAGACAGCTTTTCACAGAGGTTGAGTGCAACCTGATATCATACAAAAATGTCAGCCTGGCACACTTCTATGACAGAACCAGTACCAGGCGAAAATATGTTTATTTGAATTTGTGCTCGTCTGTGTGGTGAACGCTACGATTCGGAATGGTTACAAAAATGCAGATGCAGGCTTTTCTCAGGCTAATTGTTAGATTCACAGAAATCCAAACTCCAACCTTAGTTAGAACACTTTTCCTTATAATTGCTTTAAATTAATAAAATATTTTTCATCCTGATTGTACAATGCAATCATATGACAATGATTTAGTTTAATTATCCTCAGAAATTAAGAATTAGACAAATCTTATCTGTAAATAGCAATTAGTGGGTTCTTTTAAATCAAATTTGTCAACTTCAACTTGTGTGAATTAATTTGTGAAAAGATTCAAATGAATAAAGTAATATGAATAATTAACAGTGAAAGGATGGATGTAAGAACACTCACAGAATGAGAAAGACACTCTCAGACAGAGACAGACACTCACAGAGACAGGCACTCACAGAGACAGAGAGTCACAGAGATATACACTCACAGAGATAGACACTCACAGAGACAGACACTCACAGAGACAGACACTCACAGAGACAGACACTCACAGAGACAGAGAGTCACAGAGATATACACTCACAGAGACAGACACTCACAGAGATAGACACTCATAGAGACAGACACTCACAGAGACAGACACTCACAGATACACACCACCTCCTTTTACTCTCTCTCTCTCTCTCTCTCTCTCTCTCTCTCTCTCTCTCTCTCCTACTCTCTCTTTCTGTCTCTCTCTCCACCTTCCATTTTTCACCCACTCTGAGCTGACTTGTCCTTCCTTGTTCTCCCGCTCTCTCGTTCCCCACTTCTCTCCCTCCATTCTCTACTAGATCATGCACATATGGAAGCTTAGTTTGGGCTCAAACACCAGAGCAGTTAACGCCTCACCCAGACGAGCCCCGATCATCATTGCATCGATCATTTCCAGCCAAAAAAACATCGGCGCGTTTCTATTTGATATTTGCAAAAACCTCTCGAAGGTGACGTTTTTAGTTGATAAAGGGGCGTGTGCTTGAAGGATGTGAGAACGTGGGCTAGAGGAAGTGGACACTGGACATGGTCCCCACTGTACAATCACACTGAGTACACAGCGCAGTGAATTTAAAGGGCACTGCAGATCATGAAAGAGTCACATTTTATTTTTACAGATGGAAGTGAAGTGGGCAGTACATACATATGAGCAGGTCTGCTGCAATAAAAAATCATCCACTCGTTTAAGTAAAATCAGTCAAGTTTAGAAACCCCTTTTCCAGGTACATTTCAGTTAACCTCACTTCATATTTTTAGATTGCTTCCCATGGTAATAGTAAACACACTTTTGTGGTACATTAATTAAAATGAAACCTGTGTAAGATCATGCAAATTAATGAACCAAGCCAGTTATAAACTAGCTGGGCCACATGGACATAAAGGAAGGAACAGGACGGTCAATGAACCAACACATCCTTTTTTTCGGGCTATTTCCCCGCTATTTAACCAGATTAGTCAGCTGAACATTCATTTCATTTTCAATTACAACCCTGAAAAAGGCTCTCAATGTCAGGCCCGGTGACGAACTTACACACACGGAAAACACACAGAACTGCATAAGCATTGGAACTCATCCAACCATCCGAAGTTCTTTCACGTCCTCAGATCTTCTGCACGATCCACATTTAAGGGAGCGGCCATCATGTCGTAAGGGGGGTTGAGCATTCAACGAGGTGCCAGTCAACAGGTTATTGTCGTCGGAAAGGTGAATCGTGCTGGACCTATAATCGAACCTTGAGTAGCTCCCCTACACACAGCCTGGGGTTTTGGAGGCCCTAACAAAATCACTTTTTGAGACCCGAAACCCATATGGGCCATATTTACTGCACTCTCCACAATAATCTGGGCCAGAATTTAGAAACACTTTTGACTGTTTGTTTTTTTACATTCAGAACATTTTCGATTGGGTGAATAGTGAATGTGGAGAACTACTTGATCTTTGGCTGATTAAACCGGGAATTGATGAAAGATTTTACAGCACAATTAACTTGGTAAACGACTTGGCACACCACATCCAACATGCTAATGCAGAGGGTTAACTGAATGACTGAATAACTCGGGGTTAACACTACATGTAGATGTTTACCACCTTAAAGATACTGAGCATGAACAGTGTTTGTTGATCGCGGTCAATGTCTGGTGTACAAATCAGCAAATTATCATCAATCAAGACGAAACTCCAGATGAGAATTCTGGGGTTTAAAAATAACCAAAACTTCTAAACGTACTTCCATAGTCCATTAGCTTAACCCCAGGATGGCTCCAGGAGACTTGGGTTTGAGGCTCAGGCATATCCGAACCAGAATCAAATTCACCTATGATGGCTCAGTATGTTTAAACATGCTCAGAGTTTTACTGGCCAGAAGGTTCTACAAGTAATAGAAAACATTCAGACAGTATAGATATAAGTGCCTTCATGTAGTAATTTCACACACAGTTAGTTGGTGGTAGAGTATGTTACATGCATGGATGTACTAATTTACAGAATAATTGTAGTGTGACTAGATACAGGGAGATTAAAAGCATTAAAACGCCATTTAGTTGAGCTGTTTAGCAGTTCAGAGGTGTGGCTAGATGCTGATGACTGAGTCTAATTGGTCTCTGCTGGACAGATGGCCGGTTTATTAGCGCCACAGCACGGGGACAGAAACTGTTTAGGTGGCAGGGCTTTTTTTTGGTGGCAATCGACCTGTGTGACCTCTGCCTGCTGGGGGACGTTTTGGGGAGAACTGGATGATTTGGTTGGTAGGGGGCAGCAATGATAAAAAGAGATAACATTATTATGATAATTAAAACAATCTCCTTATCTATTTAGCTGAAGGCCAAACAAGAACAAACAGGCATGGGAAAAAGCAGTTAACAAGATCAGCAAGTGGATGTAAAACTTTATTTTTTTATCAGTTATAATGCAATGTTTACATAATTGTAGTGGCTATTTAAATCCACAATGAGTCGAAAGCAAACAAATCGAATCATACAAACAGCCACTGGGGCACTTAAAGATTAAATCGTACGCAGGTAAATAAGTCCAATGTCCAAACCAACTTTTGCGCTGATGCCGTGTTTATTTGCCATTTAAGCAAGCCGACGTTAGCCTCTCTTTCCCTGGTAAAAAACCAACAACCTTTCCCAGTGCCCCCCTGTCCCAATTGTGACCGTCATTATATGGAATATGAAACAGGTGCTCAAAACTATCAAAATAAAAGTCCCAACAAAAAATGCTCAAATTAACCAAAACAACATCGACATTATATATATATTAAATCAATAAAATAATCATGCTACTTATCTAATATGAAACTAAATAAAGGAAATAGCTCCAACATTCCGGCCCCTAATTGGGAAATGTGTAAACTCACAATTACTTTTTTCCTGTAACGGAGCTATTTTCAAGCTATGCCCTAACTAATACATAGATTCTTCTGATCTTCTTCCCATGGCTGTCTGAAAAAGAAACAAACAGTCGAGAAAATAGAAGAGGAGAAAAAGAAAGAACATATGTCCATGATGCTACACTGTGGCCTCCAGAAGCAGACAGATCTTCGTTATAGGTCTCTCCAAAACACTGGTCTTAGTCTGGAGGACCACAGAACGAACCAATCCGTTGGAGTCTGACTTAGTACTCAGGACTCGGCCCATCATCCAGGATCCTCTTGGTGCCGTAGCAACAGCAATGATGACGATATCCCCCGGAATGAAACTTCTCCTTGATATAGTCCATTTTTGTCTTTCCTGCATTAGCAGTAAGTATTCAAACATCCAACGTTTCCAAAACAGTTCAGCAATGTACTGTACCTGCTTCCATCTTCTCTTGATATACATGTCACTCTTTACGAAGAGTCCTGGGGGGAGGATGGGTTTTCCTTTTAGCAGCAGAATATGATTAGGTGTGAGGGCCTCAAGATCGTTGGGGTCATCGGAGACCTTAGCAATGGGTCTGTCGTTTAGTATGGCCTCTACCTCACAAAACAGTGTCTGCAGGCCTTCATCATCCAAGACCTGCTGCCCGAGAACCGAGGTAAGTATGCTTCTTACTGACCGGATCAGACGCTCCCAAACGCCGCCTTGATGTGAGGCTGCAGGCGTATTAAAGCTCCACTTTATCCCATCTTGAGCCAAAGCCCCTTGGATCTTTGCATTATTCAACGCGGTAAGACTTTGCTTTAACTCTCTGTTTGCTCCGATGAAATTGGTGCCATTATCTGACCTTAGGCTGGACACTGGGCCTCTTCTACAAAGGAATCTCCGCAAAGCGTTAATGCAGGAATCCGTGTCTAAAGAGTATGCCACTTCCAGGTGTATGGCCCGACTGGTAAAACAGGTGAAAAGAACTCCATACCTCTTTATAAAGCTTCTTCCTCTTTTAACTTCTATGGGGCCGAAATAATCAACTCCCGCATCTGTAAAAGGAGCTTTGTCTGGCAGTACCCTCTCTTCCGGTAAGTCTGCCATCTTCTGCTCTCCAAGTTTTCCTCTGTAACGTCTACATGTTGTACATTCTGCAATGATTTTCCTTGCGGCAGAGTTGGCATTGATTATCCAATATCTTTGTCGGAGCTTACTCAACATGTGGTTTCTCCCAGCGTGTCCTAGTTGTTGATGGATGTGCCGTAAAATCAGCTGGGAAACGTGCAAATCTTTAGAAAGGATAATGGGGTGTTTAATCTCTGATGGTAACGCAGACCTGTGTAAGCGACCCCCAACTCTGAGAATGCCGTCTTCCAATATTGGATCCAACTTGTACAATGAACTGTCCTTAGAAACATTAACTGAGTTATTCTTTAGGGCGGCAATTTCACTCCTAAACCTGTGGTTTTGAATGAACCGAAGTATGGCCTCCTCTGCCTCCTCATAACTGCCTGAAGTCAAGGATTTCCTCCAAGCGTGGCTTTAAAGCTCTGAAGTTTCTTGTCAACCTTGCTGCCTCCTACGTCGCTGTCGCTTTCAGTAAATTTGAACTCCTTTCTCCTTTGGCTTAGGAGCAAGAGAACCTCTTTAAGCTGGAGAAACCAGGCAACGGATGTTCTAAGCTTCCTCCAAGATGAGAAATAATTAAGGAGATAGCCTGTGGGATCTTCTGAGTGCTTGACAATTGCATTCACAGCTACTTCTCTTTTGAGCTCTGGGTCCTCAGATGGGATGGCTGTATCCACCTTAGTAAGTGGCCACTCATTCTCTGGCAAAGAGAGGAACTCTGGACCCTTTATCCATCTCTGGTGTGAGAGAAATTCCTCTGCTCTTAATCCACGAGAAGCTTCGTCGGCAGGATTGGTCTTAGAGCTCACATACTTCCACTGGTCAACATCTGTGGCTTCTCTAATAACCGAAACCCTGTTTGCCACAAAGGTGTGGAAACGTCTAGTTTCATTACAGATATACTTGAGAACGGTGGTGCTATCTGTCCAAAACACTGACCTCTTCAGTGGCCACCGTAACTCCCTCTGAAGCATCCGGTCCATTCGGACAGCCAGAACTGCTGCTGCGAGCTCCAGACGAGGAATGGTAACTTGCTTCAGGGGCGTAACTCTAGTTTTTCCCACAAGAAATGAAACGTGTACTCTGTTGTCATCTTTCAGTCTCAGATACGACACCGTACCATATCCAACTTGACTGGCATCTGCAAAGTTATGAATTTGTGCTGTTACAGATGTTCCAAAATCAGAAGGTTTAATACAGCGATCCACCTGAAATCCAATCATCTTTTGGAGATCCGTTAGCCAGTCCGACCACTGTTTAGAGAAGGAAGGTGGTATTTGCTCGTCCCACTTTAAGTTTCTTCTACAGAGCTCCTGTAACATTAACTTAGCTGGCATGATAAAAGGACCCAAAAACCCTAATGGATCGTACAGTGAGCTGAACACCGACAAAATACCTCTCCTGGTATGCGGCCGTTCCTGTACCGAAGTCCTAAACCTAAACTGGTCGGAACCAACACACCACTGCAGACCAAGCGCTCTTTCCATAGGGAGCTGGTCCGTGTCTAAATCCAGTTCTTTTGTCTCTGTTGCTCGAAGGTCACTTGGGATTGAAGCCAACACCGAGCGGCTATTAGTCACCCATTTTCTGAGGCTAAATCCACCTGTGTCACAGAGTGCAGTCAAGTCCTTCACAATTTGAATTGCATCTTTTTCTGAGGGTATGGACTTCAGGCAGTCGTCCACATAAAAGTTATGACGAACTGTACTGATCACTTCATCTGGAAAATCCAACGCATTGTCCTCTGCAGTTCTTCTCAAGGCATAATTTGCACAACTTGGAGACGATACCGCCCCAAACAAGTGGACCTTCATTCGATGTTCCACTGGTTCTTTATCAGTGTTGCCCTTAGGCCACCAAAGAAAGCGAAGAAAGTTCATGTGTTTATCAGGCACCTGTACTTGGTAAAACATGGCATGGATGTCAGACATGACGGCCACAGGCTCTTTCCTGAACCGAATGAGGACCCCCACAAGGGAGTTAGTGAGATCCGGACCCTGCAAGAGCTGACAGTTTAGTGATGTTCCTTTGTATGTAGCTCCACAGTCAAACACGACCCTCAGCCTGCCCTTAGTTGGGTGATGTACTGCGTGATGGGGGATGTACCAAACTTTTCCATCCGCTTGTTCCAGTTGGTCCACTGGTACCACTTCGGCATAACCCTGAACCAACATATCACTGATAAATGAGGTGTACTCCTCCTTAAACTTATCGTTCCTCTCAAACTTTTTCTTTTCAAACCTTGGAGGCGCTGTTCAGCAACACAGCGATTATTTGGTAAGACAGGATCCTTTTCTCTAAAAGGTAAGTCAATACAATAATGTCCGTTCTTCAGTTCCGTGGTACTACTCACAATCTTCATGAATTTAACATCCTCTCTTGACATCTCCAATTGTTCCTCGGAGGTTCCTTCATTAAAATCATGGTTATATTGTTTAATGAGCATTTCCTCCAGATACTCCACTGAAATGCGATTGGTTGTAACAACAGAACAGCCAGTCTTTACTCCATTGCTGCTTCTGCCTCGAAGTGGTCCATTAATTACCCAGCCAACTCTTGTTCGAACTGCATATGGTCCTTCACCTTGACTATTAATCACCTCCCAGGGTTCCATCACTTTTGATGCATCAGTTCCAATGAGCAAGTCAACATTTGAATCCACATCATGAAGGTTTATGTTCCTCAAGTAAGGCCATTTAGCCACATCCTCTCGTCGTGGAATGTTCAACCTTGACACGGGCATCATCTTTTGAGTTAAAACCCTAGGCAGCTCCATAAAATCATTAGTATCCATGCCAGACACTTCCAACCCAGACAAAACATTAGTACTCACAATCTTCTTTTGACCCATTGTCCTTAATAAAATGTTTGCTGGCTTTCCTCTTAAACCTAGTCTCCTGGCCAAATCAACGGTGCAGAAAGTACCTGAACTCCCAGGATCCAGAAATGCGTAAGTCTGCACAACTGTCTTACTCATCTGGCTTTTAACCTGAACTGCAACAATTGAGAAGACGGCGTCATCCTCTTCGCCGGCCCCTATGTGACCACATGTCTGCTGTCCAGTTGACACACTTAGCGGAAGGCTCACAGACTCCTGAGCTTCTTTGAATGCTGTACCCTTTCCCTCGATGTGAAGGACTGATGGGTGCTTCAAGTGACACACTGTACATTCCAAACGACTCCTACAGTCTTTGCTTGTGTGACCAACTTTTAAGCAACCAAAACAAATTCCATTTTCCTTTATGAAACGTATCTTGTCCCGGTGCATCTTCACCTTAAACCGGTAGCATCTATCCAGAGTGTGATGGTTCTGTTGACAGAACAAACAGTCTTTCAGATTCCCTTGGGCAGGGGAGGACTTCATCCTATTCTCCCTGAAGACCTTATCTCCTTCTTTTACTGAACTGACGCTGGTTGCAAATGTGCTTCCCGTTCTTCTCTGCTTTGCATAACCAGTGATGGAGGCTTTAGTATAGCTGGTGGATGGACAGTCCTGTATATTACCAAACAGCGGGTCAGAGACAACTTTTACTTGTTTTTCAACAAAGGTCACAAGGTCAGTAAATACAGCTCTGTGTCCACTTTGCTCCTGCAGATCACATGCAACACTTCTCCATTTTTCCCTTAGCTTATAGGGCAATTTCATCACAATGCTTCTGAGGTTGGATGGCATGTCCAACTCCTTCATATACATGATTTGCTGTGTTAAATTGGCACAACCTCGAAGAAACAGAGAGAACGACTGTAGTGATTTTACATCCTCTGGCTTAATGAGAGGCCATGTAAGAATTTTGTCCATATAAGCGGAGGCAACTTGGTGCTCATTGCCAAAATGTTCTGCCAGAAGAGATTTAGCTCTATGGTATCCCTGCTGAGGAGACAAGTGCTGACAACTTCTCACCAAGTCCCTTGGCTGACCCCTGGTGTACTGCTCTAGAAAGCTCAAGCAATCACTCATATTATCAGTCTTTTCTTCTACACAGTTTTCAAAAGCTCTAATAAAGGTTCGAAACTGAAGAGGGTCACCGTCGAACACGGGAATACTTCTCATTGGCAGAGCAGATGCTAAATTCTGCTGAACCAGCAGTGTAGTAATATCATTTTGTCGTTGCATAATGCTCACAATATCATTCTGGGTGGCATCATTGCGTGCTGAGTTAGGATAGGTTTGCCGTCCTTTAGGTGGAGTATAATGAACCATTGGTGTCCTTTGTGTTTGGGTGTCACTTGTTGCCAGTCCGGTGTCTGATTGTCTCATTTCCACCCTCTTAGGCCTGGTTATCTGAGCCTGTGACTCAGGATGAGATTCACTGTGAATATTCCTTATGTCACGGTGGTCTGGAGTGAACTGATGAGCGTACGGATTCAGGCGGCCTATCCTTTGCTTGTTCCTTGAATGATAGGAATTCATTCCATCAGACCCTTTAGAACCACACTTTGAATTAATTTCCATCACGCGAAGCTTAGCATTGGTTGCGGCAAGGTCAGCTTCCAGAGCCAATTGTTCCTTTTCCTTCCTTAATTCCTCTTCTTTGGCTTCTATCATGTGTTTCCTTTTTAATGCCGTCATGCGTTCCATAAGTGCTGCCTTATCAGCTTCAGCTTTAATCCTAGCAGATGAAGTTGCTGACGCTCTTGACACTTGAGAATGCAATCTGGAATTACCATCCTTTAAGCATGAGATGTTAGATGCACTGTCTTCAGGATTAATCCCGTCAGAAATTCCACTTCGGTTGTAAGGATGTTCAGCCTCCCTGACAATGGATTGCACATATGGATGAGCACACTCAGACAACCAGCTTTTTACTTCATAGGTGAATTCATTGAACATTGTCATTTTTGCATGAAAATAGTCATTTTGTCTTTTAACTTCACCTTCTGGCAAATTCAAATTCAAGAAGGATTCATGCATGTCATTAGCTTCCTCATAACACTTAATGTGCTTGCCCAACTGAGATTGCACAGCATTCACATTGTCCGTGGACTCCATCAAACCACGTATTTGTTCCATATACCTCTTAGCCTGCTTGCATTTTAAAGACCTTTTTTCTTGGCACGACCGTGCATAAAATGCCAACCCTTTTTCAGTGAACTTGACGCCCCGTTTTGCAGAATCAGTAGGCAGAACGTCACTCCTCACTTTTGATGTGCCAGATTGTTGCGACATTGTTTCCTTTCTCAAATCCCTTTTAAGTACAGCTCAATTTTCACACGTATTGTTTCCCGTAGCACAAAGAAACATCATTTGTTGCGTTAGGTCGCTTCACTGACGTGGCTTTTTATGAATGAATAACGTAAATGTCTCTTTTTAGGTGTTGCGCAACCCCCACACATCCTCCAAGCCAAACCTTTTAGGACTTGTAATATTCAGCCTCCCGCAGTGAAAAAGAATTAATCCAACGCTCCAATAGCCAAGCCACCTTGCAATACGGCTTCAAATAAACATTTTTCACATACCGACTGCTGAATGCTTCTCTGTGACGTGCGCAATCCACCTTCCTCTTTCATGTAGTAATCCAAACTTCCATGAAGTCCATCGACCTGAATGTCCATATCAAGGTGGGTTTTTTACTTGTGTAGTGGCTATTTAAATCCACAATGAGTCGAAAGCAAACAAATCGAATCATACAAACAGCCACTGGGGCACTTAAAGATTAAATCGTACGCAGGTAAATAAGTCCAATGTCCAAACCAACTTTTGCGCTGATGCCGTGTTTATTTGCCATTTAAGCAAGCCGACGTTAGCCTCTCTTTCCCTGGTAAAAAACCAACAACCTTTCCCAGTGCCCCCCTGTCCCAATTGTGACCGTCATTATATGGAATATGAAACAGGTGCTCAAAACTATCAAAATAAAAGTCCCAACAAAAAATGCTCAAATTAACCAAAACAACATCGACATTATATATATATTAAATCAATAAAATAATCATGCTACTTATCTAATATGAAACTAAATAAAGGAAATAGCTCCAACAATAATCAAACAAAAGTCAACTGAAAATATGGCTAAAATATGGCTAAAATAAACCAAAATGGGTAAAAGGGTTCTATACATGAACAACCACAAAAACAGTTTGAGATCCCCTTTTATAGAACGTATGATGTATCCATAATCCAGAAGTACTAGTGATGACAATTAATTTGAATGGCTAATGTTTAAACATTTCATTTCTGTACCGAAAATACAGTGAACAAGCGGATTGTGTATAGTAAAAATATAGATGACGCCCAGAATGCCCCTATTATAGATCAACAGACAAATCAATCAATCACCTAGTCAATAATTTAATTCTTTAGTGGTGCTGTCAGGTCTGTTGTCATTGGATGTGTGGACTGCCAATCAGATGAGGAGAATGTCTATCGTATGTAATCATTTGTTCTCTCTATTCCGGTGGGTGTATCCAAGACAAATCATATTTGAAAAAAGCAGCTTCACTTTCAATCGATGCACTCTTCCATTTCACATGGAAATGTCTCTTTGGGAAATCCTGCATCCCCTCAACTAAATCTGTCTTGATGCAACTTCACATCAGATTTTCAAACATGTTACAAAACAGAAATCGACTAAAAGTATGACATTTCACAATCAGAGAATTGACAAACGTTCATCAGATTTGCTACATGTGGAATATTTAAAAAGCTAAAAGCGAAAGGAAAGGTTTCATAAACACTCTTAACCACTTTTAATTGAATCACACACTCTAAAAACAAATCTGAAGTCAATTCAAAAAACGTTTAGAAGTGTTCCGCAATGAAGTCCATTGGAACAACCATTTAAAAATCATTTTGGGAAAGTTGTTGGTTGTTTGAATGTTTATTTGAGTAACTAGTGTAAATAGCTAGTTTTTTACATTGTTACACGATTAACTTATAAGGGTTGGTTTCAAAGTAAAATATACTCTGAAACCGTCACCTTTAAATCCCAGTGCAATTTAATTTAATTGGTGAGCTGTATGTTATACAGGCAAAAAGGAAATGACATAACATCAGAAAGCCTGTTGTTTCCACCTAGGAAGATGCACACAGAGTGGATCGGATTTAACTTGCTAACCAATCTATCCACCATTGTCTGTCTGAAATGTAAACCTTTACAGCACTGCTTTCTGTCAATTTATTCTGCAGATAGTCTTGGCCGACTGAAACATACACGTATGTCATAGCTAGAATGAGCGGGCGATCATGAGATCTCCACAACTGGTTGCATTTTATGAAATGATAATTAAGTTAATGATGAAATGATAATGCATAACACAAAGTAAGGAGTCAGCGTAATGTGAAAACCAATTGTTTTTGTAACAAAGCATAGAAATATCAGATTGTCCAAGAGACATACTGCAAGCACATACATAAGCACATTTATAAGCACATACATAAGCACATGCTCAAGGGGAAATGAAGTCTCGTGCAAACATAGTCTGCCGTGACCTCTTGCCGTTAATCTTTTAGGGTGAGTAAACATCTATTAAACAGTAAACAGCTCTGTTTTCTCGGGACATTTCTCTTGCCACTGAACTTCTGGCCTCTGGGATATTAAGCTTGGCGTCTGTAAAATACTCTGAAAAACAACAGCTGACATAACGGATTAATAAAATGCGTTTGATTGATGATTGATTAGTCCATCGATTTCCTGCTGGCCCTTTTCACAGGCTGTACGTCTATGAGCTGGAGGTTTTGTAGACATTGTGTGGTCTCAATAGAAATGTCCAGCCATCATTATAATGGCTTCCAGATGAGACAGCCACAGAGACAAAGTGCTCTGTATTAGCAGAAGATCTCAAGCCCCCAGAGTGCTGTGTTAACATGGTGCTTGGTGATCAGAAGGCCATTGACACAGCCAGCCAGCCAGCACAATCAATACAACTGACACACGAGTGACATTAAGCAAAATCATAACCCTTCACTTTCCAGGATCATTTTCAAGATGAAGAGCTTGCTGCCCTGGCCTGGTATTGAGCCGTTATAACTCAGGTCTGCGGCGTGGCATCCATTTTTACCTGCTTCCTAAAGGATATTGTGAGGTCAAAGAGGAAATCATACCGTGACTGTTGACAGAACGGGCTTAGTTCTGAGACGAAGGCTCCCTAGCCGGAATTTCAAGCGACTGCCTCCATTTGGGTTGATGTTTGTGGTGACAAGTACTTGTTCACATTTCTGACATTCTGCCTCTACTTGGCAGGTTCGTGACAATGTGCCATTTCATTTATCCATTAGCGTGCAAATGATTCTGAACCAACAAACTTAAAATGTCAGTGTGTCGTGTTGAGATCAGAATTCAGTGGGATTTTTGTCTCTCAGCAATGTACAAAACCAATAATTTTATACATACATACTTATAATATTAAATATCATATATATTAAGAGCTTGTGCGCCAGATTTGGTGCTTCTATCTCAGTCTTGCACTGTTGTTTCATAAGTTCTTGACAAATTAAACTTGACCTGTAAATACATGTTCCTATGATGTTTAGTTTCCTTCATTTCTCAGAACAAAAATTGAGTGACGGTTTTCAGAATAAGGTTTTTTGCTTCAGGCATTTCTTGAGCCAGTAATCAAATCCACAAACGTTGATTTACAGTGTGTTATTCTGCGCTGCGTCACATTGGTTATTGTTTTGTCAAGTTACTCAGTACATGTGAGTACTATAGAACGAGGCCGTTGCCTCAGTGTGTGGCTAACACTAAAAGTAGCACAAACTTGATTCGCTCCTGCGCCTGGCTCCTTTCATCCACGCTACACACTTCACTCATCCATGACAGATTTGTGCCACATCATGGATTTAATCTGTTTTTTATGCCACTGTCCATATTGTCATAGACAATTCTAAATGAATTTTAACTATAAAACAGAACATTAGTGACACGTAAGTTCACCCTCGGTGCTATTATACACCTGAATAACCTCTTCTTTCTCATCCTTCTTCCTCGTCAGGATTCCAGGTGAACTTCATCACGGTTTGTCAGCTACGCTAGGTTGTTTGTAGCTCCGGGTCCTCTAGTCCAATCAAATCAGATTTGAAACATTGAGGCATCTGGGTGCCTGGCAGCATGGCACCAACGCCCGTAATGAAGGCTGTCAGGTTGTGGGAGTTTCCGGGGGCAGCCTAGCATTCCCAGCACAGCTGCTTCTCACTGGACCGGGCAGATATACACAGGGGACCAGGAGAGCAGGCTCGGAGTACACACGAAAAGTCCTGGAGGCCAGTCTGGTGACCTCCCAAATGACCTGGAGGCCAGCCTGGTGACCTCCCAAATGTCCTGGAGGCCAGTCTGGTGACCTCCCAAATGTCCTGGAGGCCAGCCTGTTGACCTCTCAAATGTCCTGGAGGCCAGCCTGGTGACCTCCCAAATGTCCTGGAGGCCAGCCTGGTGACCTCCCAAGTGTTCTGGAGGCCAGCCTGGTTACCTCCCAAGTGTTCTGGAGGCCAGCCTGGTGACCTCCCAAGTGTCCTGGAGGCCAGCCTGGTGACCTCCCAAGTGTTCTGGAGGCCAGCCTGGTTACCTCCCAAGTGTTCTGGAGGCCAGCCTGGTGACCTCCCAAGTGTCCTGGAGGCCAGTCTGGTGACCTCCCAAATGTCAGCCCGTTGAAGCAGCCAGTTTGGGGGTTGGATATTACAGCTGTTTCAATTAAATAAAAAATGACTACATAGGAAGAGAGAGAGAATGTCAGACATAGCTAGATAGTGAGAGAGAGAGATAAAGAGACAGAGAGGGAGAGACTGCGTCAAATAGACAGATTAAGAGTGACAGACAGGGAAAGAGACGGACGGAGAAAGAAAGACAGAAAGAGGCAGACAGAGAAAAACAGACAGAGAGACAAACAGACAGAGAGAAAAAGACAAACAATGACATACAGACAGACAGATCGAAACAGTGAATAAGAAAAAAGAACAATCGTTCACCCATCTTTTTTGTCCACTACAACACAGGAAAAAAGTTTACTTTAATTTCCATAGAAGTTTGTCTATCTTGAGCTCCGTTCTGCCAGTTTTTTTCCCCAGGGCCCCCCTCCCCCTACTGGAGAGTTCCTGCTACTGCGTTCAGCAGGTCTCCATGGGACGTGTTATTCTGTCCATCCATCTGGTGTCTGCTGTTCTGCTGTCATTGGCAACACTGAAAAGTGGACTTGACTGCCCCGTGGGTCACTGAAACACACAGACAAATGTGTGTGTGCTTTCGACAGGTCCACGCACTGTGGACGAACGGTGCCAGGCCCGCGATCCATTTATATTTCAGCCCGGCAGAATTGGACCGCGCCTCGGTTTTATACACCCCACAAATTCTCGTGTTAGGAGTCAGACGAGAAACAAAACATGTCAAAAGATGACGCATTGCGTATTAGTCTGATGAAACTAATATGGCTGCGGGCGGAGCTTATTGGGGCTCATGTGTTCACACTAAGATACCAAACCATCAACCACACGTGGCAACCCATCCATCACCCAGGAACTGTCAATAAGATCTATAGTATAATGTGGTGGATCTATAGTGTGGTGGATCAGACACAGGGCTGCTGGAGCATTTGTAGAAACACAAGATGTGCCTTATAACTGCCCGTGTCTGGGTCATCCAGTGTCCGGGTGATACTTGTAGAAAAGGAACACATACTGAGTCATATTTCATGCATACTGTCAATTTGCATTTTAATCCACATTTCCATCTGACCCCTATGTACCTATGTTCATGTACAGTATCTTAATTTGATTTGAAAAAAGCCGGTGGATACATTTTATATCATTATTAAACACAAATAATCACACTTCCTGCTTAGTGGAATGTTATTGTCCAGGTGTAAAAAATAGGTCCAATTACGATCCAATTCCTATACATCATTAGTAGTAATGTTTACCCAACATGCAGGTTGCATAGTCTCTACTAAGGTCTCTATTATAGTCTCTACTATGGTCTCTATTATGGTCTCTATTATGGTCTCTATTATGGTCTCTATTATGGTCTCTATTATGGTCTCTACTATGGTCTCTACTATGGTCTCTACTATGGTCTCTACTATGGTCTCTATTATGGTCTCTATTATGGTCTCTACTATGGTCTCTACTATGGTCTCTACTATGGTCTCTATTATGGTCTCTACTATGGTCTATATTATGGTCTCTACTATGGTCTCTATTATAGTCTCTACTATGGTCTCTATTATGGTCTCTACTATGGTCTCTCCTATGGTCTCTACTATGGTCTCTACTATGGTCTCTATTATGGTCTCTACTATGGTCTCTACTATGGTCTCTACTATGGTCTCTACTATGGTCTCTACTATGGTCTCTACTATGGTCTCTACTATGGTCTCTATTATGGTCTCTATTATGGTCTCTCTCTTTACTATGGTCTCTACTATGGTCTCTCTCTATTATGGTCTCTATTATGGTCTATTATGGTCTCTACTATGGTCTCTACTATGGTCTCTACTATGGTCTCTCTCTACATGGTCTCTATTATGGTCTCTATGGTCTCTTATGGTCTCTACTATGGTCTCTATGGTCTTATGGTCTCTACTATGGTCTCTATGGTCTCTATTATATGGTCTCTACTATGGTCTCTATTATAGTCTCTCCTATGGTCTCTATTATGGTCTCTACTATGGTCTCTACTATGGTCTCTATTATGGTCTCTACTATGGTCTCTATTATGGTCTCTACTATGGTCTCTACTATGGTCTCTGGTCTCTACTATGGTCTCTATTATGGTCTCTACTATGGTGGGCTCTGCTATGGTCTCTGCTATGGTCTCTGCTATGGTCTCTACTCTATAGTCTCTGCTATGGTCTCTACTATGGTCTCTGCTATAGTCACTACTATGGTCTCTACTCTATAGTCTCTATTATAGTCTCTACTATGGTCTCTACTATGGTCTCTACTATGGTCTCTACTATGGTCTCTACTATGGTCTCTATTATGGTCTCTATTATGGTCTATATTATGGTCTCTACTATGGTCTATATTATGGTCTCTACTATGGTCTATATTTTGGTCTCTATTATGGTCTCTACTATGGTCTCTACTATGGTCTATATTATGGTCTCTACTATGGCCTCTACTATGGTCTCTATTATGGTCTCTACTATGGGCTCTACTATGGTCTCTACTCTATAGTCTTTGCTATATGCTCTACTATGGTCTCTACTATGGTCACTACTATGGTCTCTATTATGGTCTCTACTATGGTCTCTACTATGGTCTCTATTATGGTCTCTACTATGGTCTCTACTATGGTCTCTACTATGGTCTCTACTATGGTCTCTATTATGGTCTCTACTATGGTCTCTATTATGGTCTCTACTATGGTCTCTACTATGGTCTCTATTATGGTCTCTACTATGGTCTCTATTATGGTCTCTACTATGGTCTCTATTATGGGCTCTGCTATGGTCTCTGCTATGGTCTCTGCTATGGTCTCTGCTATGGTCTCTACTCTATAGTCTTTGCTATATGCTCTACTATGGTCTCTACTATGGTCACTACTATGGTCTCTATTATGGTCTCTACTATGGTCTCTACTATGGTCTCTATTATGGTCTCTACTATGGTCTCTACTATGGTCTCTACTATGGTCTCTACTATGGTCTCTATTATGGTCTCTACTATGGTCTCTATTATGGTCTCTACTATGGTCTCTACTATGGTCTCTATTATGGTCTCTACTATGGTCTCTATTATGGTCTCTACTATGGTCTCTATTATGGGCTCTGCTATGGTCTCTGCTATGGTCTCTGCTATGGTCTCTACTCTATAGTCTCTATTATGGGCTCTACTATGGTCTCTGCTATGGTCTCTACTATGGTCTCTACTCTATAGTCTCTATTATGGTCTCTACTATGGTCTCTGCTATGGTCTCTACTATGGTCTCTACTCTATAGTCTCTATTATTATCAATTATTACTTGGCTTACTAGTGAAAGATTATAAATAGGGAAGAAAGTGGGGGAGAAAATAGTGAGAGAAAGTCTCAAATAGCACTATATCTCAGCACCTCAGACTCAGGGCAAAGCTATAGTGTGATATCAGAAAGAGGGCATCATTTGGGGCACATTATATTAATGACACACGAGCCGGGAGAAATCGTCATTATTCGGACTGAAATCTGACGAAGAAGCTCTCGGTGACCTTGAACGGTCACTCTCATATATGTTTGAAAGAATGTCGCTGTAATTGGTGAATTCCAGCTGAGCGCAGCGATGTAACGGGGAGCAATGTCTGTTTCTGAAGTGCTTGTGTCCGTCCACATTTTACCCACAGCCTGATGATGATGAAAGTGCCAGGGAAATCATTCAGTACTGGTAGACTGTGAGTTCACCCTGCAGACTGTATTAGCACTCTATCATGAATGCTCAATGGACGAGCGATGGACAGTGTTGAGTGCAAATCTGACAATCAATCACGATTTTGCAACCCCTAATTATTTTCCGGAGCGTACTAGTTTCATTTGAGCAGAAGCTGTGTTGGCCGCCTGTTCGCCCACTTTTAAAATAATTAGGACATTCAACAAAAACACTGTCCATCCACAATTTGCTGAATGACAAAAAGAGAAATGTTGAAATGGTTTTGAATGATGTTCAATGCCTCTCATTAATATATATATATTTATATATTATACTTATATGTATATATATATATATGTTTACATTGTAGTGGCCTTACACAGTGGACTCATATATAGTGGCCTTATGTAGTGGACTCATATATAGTGGCCTTATGTAGTGGACTCATATATAGTGGCCTTATGTATTGGACTCATATTTAATGGCTATAGAGTTCTGGAGACTGCAAAGTTCTGGAACAAAGTCACTGTGCAGAGATGAGAAATATTAGCATTTACCAGAGGGATTGTAAATGGAAAGTGTAAAGAAAATGGATACTTGAAGTTCTCTTCCTGGATCAAATCAATGTACGAGTTCAGAGTGTGGATTTAAAGACAAATAAGCCTCTGTGGGTATAGTGGGGAGTAGAGAAAAGGGGAGGAGAGAGGCGAAGGGGGGGACAGGGAATGAAATGGAAGAGAGGGCAGTGGAGGAAAGAAGAGAGGAGAGGAAAGAGTAGGACATGGGAGGATAAGGCTGTGCAGAGGTGAGAGGAGTAGGAGAAGTGATGTCTGTGCAGAGGTCTGAGGAGATGAGAGAAGCAGGGAAGACAGAGTCTGGGACCAGAGGGAGGAGAGCAGGTTTCTTCAGGACTCCAACAGCTGCTCCCTCAGTGATCTCTATCTTTAGCAGCGGTATAAGTGAGATGCTAATCCTGATTGTGACAGGTAGCAAGACAGTGTAGCTTGGAAACAGGGGGGGGGAGGGGGTCAGGGACATGAGAGAGGGGGAGAACGGGGGGGGGGACATGAGAAAGGGGGAGAGGGAAGAGGACAGGATGGGGAGAGGAGGACTGGGATAGAGGAGCAGAAGAGATGAGAACAGGGAGAGGGAAGAGGATTTAATGAGCAAAGGAGGTGAAGACAGGGAGGGGGGGACTGGTAGATATGAGAGGAGGTGAAGGCAGGTAGAGGGGGACTGGTAGATATGAGGAGAGGAGGTGAAGGCAGATAGAGGGGGACTGGTAGATATGAGAGGAGGTGAAGGCAGGTAGAGGAGGACTGGTAGATATGAGAGGAGGTGAAGGCAGGTAGAGGGGGACTGGTAGATATGAGAGGAGGTGAAGGCAGGTAGAGGGGGACTGGTAGATATGAGAGGAGGTGAAGGCAGGTAGAGGGGGACTGGTAGATATGAGAGGAGGTGAAGGCAGGTAGAGGGGGACTGGTAGATATGAGAGGAGTTGAAGGCAGGTAGAGGGGGACTGGTAGATATGAGAGGAGGTGAAGGCGGGTAGAGGGGGACTGGTAGATATGAGAGGAGGTGAAGGCAGGTAGAGGGGGACTGGTAGATATGAGAGGAGGTGAAGGCAGGTAGAGGGGGACTGGTAGATATGAGAGGAGGTGAAGGCAGGTAGAGGGGGACTGGTAGATATGAGGAGAGGAGGTGAAGGCAGGTAGAGGGGGACTGGTAGATATGAGGAGAGGAGGTGAAGGCAGGTAGAGGGGGACTGATAGATTTGAGGAGAGGAGGTGAAGGCAGGTAGAGGAGGACAGATAGATATGAGGAGAGGAGGTGAATGCAGGTAGAGGGGGACAGATAGATATGAGCTATGGCAAGCAGGTACCAAAGCAGGCAGGGAGAGGAAAAGAAGGCGACAGATTTCTGGCGTAGCTCCTGAACAACAGCAGGAGGAGAAGAAGAGAGAGATGGACAGCTAGCTGGTGTGGAAACTGAATGAAAAACAACAGCAGGAGGAGAAAGAGAGAGAAAGAGGTAGGGATGGAAGTAAAGGGAGGGAGGGAAATGGAGAACAAGGAAAGGAGGGAGGGACAGCTAGCTGGTGCTGGGCTGAAGGATTAAAGCTGTACAGAGGGGAGAAATCCAGTCAAATGGGTTTATGTAACTGGTGATGTGTCAACAGATGCCGTATACAGGGAAGAGAGGACATGGACACGTTCTGGGAGGTAGAGAAAGAGAAATAACGGCTGGTTAGTCCCATCTTCTGGACTAACCATACTGGCTTTCTAACGTTTGGAACAAGTGAATAGGTATAGGTTATTGAAACACGGCATTTACGTCAATTTATTATCATTTGGAAGTGCTAACATTTGCGTGGGTGGTAGCTGTTTAAGTGTCTGCAATATACCCATGGACTATTGCATGTCATCAACACGGCACATGGTTTGAGGAACATGATGAAGAGTTTAAGGTGTTGCCCTGGCCTTCAAATTACCCATTCCCCATATTCTGAGTTTCTTAATATTTCCCATCCCAAACACTGGTTAAATTACATCTGCCTCCTGGAATTAATTTTGGTGAAGGAGGTAAGTGTTGAAGGCCAAAACCGAAGCCACAGTCCTGTTCCTAAGTTTCAACTATCTGAATATTTAACATGCTCTTTTTTAGCCCAACAGGTTGGCTTTAGAGTAAGATTGCAGGACTTTTATATTTTACGCATCCTCTTACTCTCATCAAACACAACATTTTCCCTATGCAGGGGACAGCACAAATAGCATAACACTGTCTTTTCAGAGGTTCGACAAATTAGTCTCTACCCACAGAATGAGCTATTTAAAACCGGTAAGATGACGTCACTCTCACAGGAGAGACCATAAATCCTCCGAGGCAGCTTTTTTAATTAATTGTAACTGACATTTGACAAGAACTATCTGGCAGGTCATCTCGCTGGAAGTTGTCAAAGAAAAATGTCAAGATCACTTTAAAAGGTATAAATGTAACCTTATTTGCATCGTGTTTCTCTATTTCTCTCTCTCTCTCTCTTACCCCCTCTCATATAACCACAGATCTCATATTTAGAACATATTCTTCATAGTTAATGAAGTCGAGCAATATAAAACTATACAGACACTCAAATGTGAGCATCTAAACTAATGCGTTGTCTCCAGTATCCAACCGATTTCCGTCCTTACTTGCCCATCGTTGGAATTTCTTTAATGCAATAAAGAAAATATATAGAAATGTACACATGATACTAATATGTGAAAGAAACGACTGTGACATTTATTTATTTGTTATTTATTTAGACTGAAAAACACAAATGTGATGAAACTGTCTATGAAAAAATCCCAAACTCAACTCACCTGTTTACTCATTAATTTCTATTTGTACGTTTTCAACAAAGGGTTATCCCACTTCTGTCTTATTCAGGTATATTTGTCAACCCAAGCATTCTGTATCCAACAAAAAATGAATGAGAATATGATCCTTATAATATATTCTCACATGAAGTCACAAGCCACCAGACTCGTCTGACTTGTGACAACGGGGAAATCTCAACGTGGCACCAAAGTTGTCATTGATTGAATGGAGGCTGCATTGGTGTCAACCTTTTTAAAGAAACGCCACGAAAGAGCAGTTCAACAATTAGATTGAGGGTCTTTTCTCTCATCGAGGCGCTTTCTGCAACATCACAATGATTCAGCTGAACTGTGAGCCCAGGAATTCACTGCAGTGGCCTTCAGTTTTCTAAATAAAAGTGTATTGAGTTTGACTACACACACACCACCAACATTACTTAGACATTTTAGTGGTTCCGCAGAAAATTTTATTTAGAGACAATTTCAGGAGTGAGTGCACACAGTTTCATCAAGTTTTCCTTTTACTGGTCCCCTATGGGAATCAAGCCTGCAACCACGAGTTGTAGGTGCCATGGTCCACCGACTGAGCTGGCAAATATTTACTTAATTTGATAAATATTCGATAAATATTCTCTTTCACAGAGACTAGATCAGTGCACTCCAGAAGTATCCTGAAAGTGATACTTTTTAGTCTCAGTGTACCAGCACTTTGGATAATAAAAAATTTAATGATAGTGGGAATAAAGTGCAGGCTGCCACATTTATTCAATATACGATAAATCATTTAAAAGAACTCCCCACGTGCCCGAGAGTCAAAGGTGTTTTCACAGATTAACATTATGTACAAGACCTGCACGCACTAAAGCCAGCTTCCGTTCCAGTGCTGATTGTGGTGGGGGGGGTGCCTTCAGTCTTGTCTATAGCATGTGAATTCCAGGCTAGGTTGGGTTCAAATAATTAATTTCATAGACATCTTCCTGGTTTCTTCCTGGAATGAGGTGGCGGTATTTAATAGATATCCTTGTGCTCATTTTTTTTAACCTTTATTTAACCAGGTAGGCCGATTGAGAACAATTTCTCATTTGCCACGACGACCTGGGGAGCATGCACTCTACCACTGAGCTACCAACTGATCTATTGTGTTTCTTCTTAGGCGGACGTTGATGTCTTCTTATGGGATATAGTCATGTTTCTTCTCCAACGGAGGTGGATTTTTTCCTTTCTGCCTCTCTCTGGGACATTCAGATGCAATCCCACACTCACTGGGAAACGGGTCTGCTTGACTGGCTGTCTGTGACGTGGGAAAAATAGGGTGAGAAGATGTCTTTCCAGTTGGTTGATCATCTTCACACACTAACGCCCAAATAAGTGAGAAACAGCGTTCGAGTGAATTAATCACTGACTGAAAGCGAGACAGAGAGGGGTCACAAACGGCACCCTTTTTGGATTTGGATGGAACTACTTTTAACAGAGACCTGTACGTGGCTCTGGTCAAAACAGGGGCACTCATTTGGAAATCGAGTGCCATTTGGGTTGGAGTCAAGTATAGCTGATCGATCACACAACGAGGTGACATGGAATAAAACATGAGGCGGTAACCGTGGAGACCTTTGTTTTCCCACTTTAGACTGGAATGGAAGTGGCACGCGTACCTGCACTTCCCTGATGATCCTGGAGTGTGTTGTTTCACCTAGACTATTTAAACGACACACACTCATATACAAATGTGCCACTGGCATAAACCTTGGCTTAGTTACTAAGCAATTTGGACTGGCGGGGGTAAAATTTTACTTGGTTAAATCACTGTAGTCGCTCCAATATAAACCAGGATTAGTAGGTTGTATTATTAGCGGTCAGCTAGCATGTTTGTTGACTGGAATAGCAATACTATTAGCGGTAGCTAGCATGTTTGTTGACTGGAATAGCTATACTATTAGCGGTAGCTAGCATGTTTGTTGACTGGAATAGCAATACTATTAGCGGTCGGCTAGCATGTTTGTTGACTGGAATAGCTATACTATTAGCGGTAGCTAGCATGTAGGATGGGGTATAAGTAAGTAAATTGAACATTGATAAGGCAATAACAAAAATGTAATACCAAGGAGAATCTATATATACAGAATGTAAAATGTTAAAGTGTATCTTGCAGGTAGGTCATTAGTGTGCACAAATTGTATGTTTGGAGACGTGGTTTGGGCACCTAAAAACAATTCTTCAACGTAACCGTTGGAACAATTTACTGTGGCTGGGCAATAAACCGCCAGTAACATATACAAACTATCTTGGTCAACGAACTTTACCTCGAATAAGAGAATACATGTTCAGTCTCGATTACAAAGTAAAAACATGTCAATTTCACAGAAATGCCTGGAACATAACCTTGCTCGTTTCAGCAAGCAATATTATACTTTTGGCATTTGTTTATTACTATATCCCTATATCCCATGAATACATTCATCCCCTCGTTTTGACACTTATTTTCAGTGCAAATGCAAAGAACCATTAAGGCTAAAAAGAAAAAATTGTCATGGTATGTAATACTGATACATAATTTGTGCTTTGCTTATTTTTGGCAGGCATTTACAAAAACAGTGTAAATGGCCGAGTACCAAACATTTAAAAAAAAATTGGGGACTAATGATTTAAGCATATATTTAGCAAACTAACAGCAAACTCTCCCATAAATACCCAAACTTTCACATGCACGCACGCACAAACACATACACACACACACACACACTTTAGCAATTGTACTAGGGGTTTGTATTTTCTCAGCGTGTCAGTAGAGGCTTGCACCATAAAGAGGTCCTGTCATCAGTCCGCTTCCAGAAGAAGCACTTCCACATGGGCTCCAATCATGTCACAGGTGTGGTGAGTTTTGGTTCTACACAGGAAGTCTGAGTGGGGTGCACTTCCTGTGTCTGGTGATTGTGTTGTTGCTAGCACGGCTGGGGCTGGTTAGCAATCACTAGGGCTATTTAACACTGTAGTTTGGTTTCCACCTTATCGGATAATATTTTAAAGTCATGTTTCAGTACGCCACACTGTGATTCCGTCTGAGCTCCACTGCAGTGTTCTGCACAGGTTATTGAGCTCTGGACCTGAGACAAAAGCCAAGTCCAACTGGAAGGTGTTGCATTGTAACTGTTGTAGGATGTTCTAGGAAGGTAAAACATGCCGCAGTGACAATACATCCACATGCTCCTCTGTGTTTATCTTTTATGTTGTGTGATTGGCCTACAGAATTACTACCTCTGTTTTTACATGACAAATCTACCAATTGATTCTGGAAAGGCAAGCTGAAATAGTATAGGAACAGACAGACACACATACACAGTAAGACTTTCAAATAAACATTTTAACACTTGTTAGTTTCCCCCCCCACAGCAGCTCTGTTTGCCTCTTCTCTCCTCTCAGTAAGCACAGTATGTGGTATAAGTAGACTTACCTTCGGAGTTTTTCCAAATATTATTTCCCTATAATAAGCTAAAGCCTAACTGTGTTATTTTGCATCCCGGGCTTCTCCCTTATGTCAACAAAGTTTCCAGACACCCAGCACCAAGCCACAGAAATATGCAAAATAATAATGATTGACAGGTGAAACAGCAGCTGTGGCGCCGCTGAATAACCCCGGGAGGGAATATTTCTGGTCCAAAGCCCTGTTCCACAACCACCGGCGCACGGCCATGGTCCCACCCGTCGTCAACAGTGTAAGGGGTGGGGGTGAAGTGGGGCGGGAAAAAAGCGAGAGCGACTTTGGGTGGTTACAAATGGACACAGTGAGGACGAGCGTGACAGGGCGGCTAGAGACGGAAAGAAAGTGTTCGAGAAAGAGGGAACAAAATAGGTTGAAAATGTGCTGTAATCCTGCTGAATTTCCTGTGGATGCAAATGACTTGAATGAATACAGACCACAAGTCCATGGCTAGCTCCCTGACAAAGACGTCCAGCTGCCGTCGTGCTGGTGAACAGATAACACCCGTGAACTATCCAAGTGTGTTTTCCTTTTCTTAAGTGTAACGATGTGCTAAATTTATGTTCAGAAGATTTTTGTGCCCATTGAACATCAACGTTTTGATTTATAATGGTTGCTTGGTTGACTTGCGTAAGAGATTGAGCGTACGTGTTTGAAAGCATTGGGAAGCCCGCCAGGGAATAAGCATGAACCCTGGAGCCATGAGAAAATAGGGCACCATTTAGACCACAAACCAAGTCTCCCACTAGTTAATGGTGTGTGGGCCAATTCGTCGTCAAAGATGATCATACTTTATGTTTTGCGACTTCAATCGATATGGATAATCTCCAACACAATACACTCGCTGCTTTATCATTTCCATTTAATCTGCACAGCCATCGCCGTCAACCTTGATCAGTTATCCAAACAATTCGCTTCGATCATTTTGTGTGTTGCTCTGTCCCTCTCCGTCCACGGGAGATGCTTACAGACAATGAAGAACCCAAGGCTCATTAGTGGGACGACTGTGGTATAAATAAATAGCTAAGTCATGGATACCTAGAACACACTTAGAACTCCATGTCTGTCTGTCTGTCTGTCTGTCAAACTCTCACTCTCTCAGGATCACAGTCCCAATATCTTCTCTACCCCCCCCTCTCCCTCTTTCTCCACCCCTCTCTCTACCCCTCTTTCTCTCTCCATCTCCCTTACCCCCCTCTCTCTTCACCCTCCCCCCTCTCAACCTCTCTCCCTCACTCTATCTCTCTCTTTAGCCCCTCTCTCTCGCACTTTCTTCACTCTCCCCCATCTCTACCTCTCTCAACCTCTCTCCCTCACTCTCTCTCTCTTCGTCATCCCTCACTCAACCTCTCTCTTTAGCCCCTCTCTCTCGCCCTTTCTTCACTCTCCCCCATCTCTACCTCTCTCAGCCTCTCTCTCTCTTTAACCCCTCTCTCTGACACACAGAGACACACATACTTGTGTTTGCCATCACTCTCTTTTACGGCGAACATATGCAGGCATATCGGTCCACACAATCATCTTAAATCCCTGTGAAATAGCAGCATTTTCCCAGAGCAGATAGCTAAGACTGGACACCTGTCAAATGACTCTCCAAGACGGAAAACATGTGGTCTGCTCCAACATGGCTGCCTTTATGACTTTGCCAGCAGTGTGCTCTGATGTATTGCATTCATCAGTGCTAATGGCTTCGTAATATTTGATTTGTTTCCTTTAAGTGGCTGAGATTTTCCATTAGCTCTAACGAGACATGCTAAACATTGAAATTTGCATGGATTTGGAACTGAGTGATGGAAGGTAATATGCAGACAACGATGAAGCTATAGACATTATGGATATCTGAAGAACAATATTTAGAAGGGAAAAGAAGGGTACGTACATGACAAATCATGAAATTAATGTGGAAATTGTCAGTATGTACAACATGTTTTTTATTGCATTTTAGAAGATTCATGCTTAAAATGTAAGATTACGACATAAATGAATCATTGACATCCAATGCAGATTGAAGTTAGGCTAAACATTTTGTTCGTTGCTCTTTATGAAATGCCTGTAGATGTTATGTTTATATACACTCACATTCATAGGTTAAGGGTCATATAGATGTCATTGTTTTTCACAAAAACAAGTAGGAAATTAATAACAGAAATAGGAAGTATAGTGATTGACAAGATAAAAATAAAGATTTTTAATTGAATCTGAAGTTCATATGCAGTCATTTTTCCTCCAACTCCACAGACTGACAGTGAATTATCTTCCTAATGGGATAAGCCATCCCATACTACACATTTAAGATTTAACCATTCCCTTCTCTAAAAAAGCCCCTTTTTCCAAAGCACACCACTTTAACCGGACCAATCAGGATTCCTCGCATAATTACATACTTTTGCAGAGTGATGTGTGGACTTTGGTCTAAACTAGCACCCTATCTAGAAAATATATGAATATTAATTCATATGATACCCACTAGTCTGGATTAGTTTTCTGTTTGATATGATGGATATTTATGTTTATCCTGAGTTTAAGCTACCTTCTCCTCTTCATGATTGAGAGAGATAGTATGAGACATCCAAACAGACAGAGTACGAGAGCCCACCTGGGATATTTTTTTCTAAACTCTGCATCTGTAGTGTCGTTCTTCTGAATCAGATCTGAAAAGGAAAACCAACTGGCAATTTACTTACATAATAGAAAGGGCATAAATATTCATGAAAAATACCCATTGAAATATTGAATAAAGCAGGATGGAGCAGGTAGATATAATTGGATAAAACATAATCACAACTTATTTGATGTTAAAATAAAAAGGATGAAATACGGACTATACATATTGGACTATAGTTTTAGATTGACTCCTTGTCTTCGTCTAGTAAAAGTCTCCTGTCAATAATCACAAGGGTTTGTCAAAAGACACACTAATACGTTTTCTTACAGAGTAGACATTTCTGGAAAATTGAAAAAATTTGAATGACAGCGTTTGCAAATAATGGATGAGTCAATGTGTCAAATGTCCCCTGCCTGTGTGACATCCCCAAAATACAAATACCTGATGTCAAATGTCCCCTGCCTAAGTGATATCCCCAAAATACAAATACCTGATTTCAAATGTCCCCTGCCTGTGTGACATCCCCAAAATACAAATACCTGATGTCAAATGTCCCCTGCCTAAGTGATATCCCCAAAATACAAATACCTGATGTCAAATGTCCCCTGCCTGTGTGATATCCCCAAAATACAAATACCTGATGTCAAATGTCCCCTGCCTAAGTGATATCCCCAAAATACAAATACCTGATGTCAAATGTCCCCTGCCTGTGTGATATCCCCAAAATACAAATACCTGATGTAAATGTCCCCTGCCTGTGTGATAGCCCCAAAATACAAATACCTGATGTCAAATGTCCCCTGCCTGTGTAAAATCTCCAAAATACAAATACCTGATGTCAAAAGCACTGGCGCTGTTGCTACTTGTCAGCACCTGAATCCTGTTTCACCCTTGTACTTGTGATGCAAAAGGTGCAAGAGGAATTAGTCAGTCCATTAGACCTGGTTGTCACCAATATCCTCTGCCCCACACATTACATTATCCCACCGAGCCCTTTGATAATTCATGGCTAAGTGTATACACACATTTTCACAGATGCAATTAGTTTTCAACACCATTTCCATGTCTGTTTATTGCTGGTGTCTCTTTGCAGTCCCTGAAAAATAAGTAGAGGGGTATATTAAAGCAAATTGGCTACTTGACATTTACAGCACATACGTACAATGGAAGTCCTGTGTCAATTTGACAAATAGACAATTTAGTTAAACTAGACTTGACGGTACCTATATCAGTCAATGATTAGTGGTTTGTAAACGCGTGCATGAGTAACTACATGGGAATTTATTGAGTGTAATTAGCCATCATTAGAATGCAATTAACCATATCAATAAATCCCTAATAACCTCATAGGCAGCTACAATAATGACATTTCTCCCAGTTAATACAGTGGATATAAAAAGTCCACACACCCAGGTTCTTGTAATTAGTGAAAAATGTGAAAAAGATAAATCATGCCAGAATTTGTTCCTCCTTTAATGTGACCTATAATGTGAACAATTTAATTTGAAAGCAAACTGAAATATTTGAGGGGGGGAATAAAAACCGTACAATAACCTGGTTGCATTAGTGTGCACACCCTTAAACTAATACTTTGTTGAAGCACCTTTTGATTTTATTACAGCACTTTGTCTTTTTGAGTAGGAGTCTATTAGCATGGCACATCTTGACTTGGCAATATTTGCCCACTCTTCTTTGCAAAGCGCTCCAAATCTGTCAGACTGCGAAAACATCTCCTGTGCACAGCTCCTCACAGATAACCCCACAGATGTTGTTGCAAACTTCAACCGGGCTAAGATGTTTTTCTTCATAAGAAAAGGCTCCACCCTACCCCATACATAAGAAAAGGCTCCACCCTACCCCATACATAAGAAAAGGCTCCACCCTACCCCATACATAAGAAAAGGCTCCACCCTACCCCATACATAAGAAAAGGCTCCACCCTACCCCATACATAAGAAAAGGCTCCACCCTACCCCATACATAAGAAAAGGCTCCACCCTACCCCCACCCTACCCCATACATAAGAAAAGGCTCCACCCTACCCCATACATAAGAAAAGGCTCCACCCTACCCCATACATAAGAAAAGGCTCCACCCTACCCCATACATAAGAAAAGGCTCCACCCTACCCCATACATAAGAAAAGGCTCCACCCTACCCCATACATAAGAAAAGGCTCCACCCTACCCCATACATAAGAAAAGGCTCCACCCTACCCCATACATAAGAAAAGGCTCCACCCTACCCCATACATAAGAAAAGGCTCCACCCTACCCCATACATAAGAAAAGGCTCCACCCTACCCCATACATAAGAAAAGGCTCCACCCTACCCCATACATAAGAAAAGGCTCCACCCTACCCCATACATAAGAAAAGGCTCCACCCTACCCCATACCCCACCCTACCCCATACAGAAGAAAAGGCTCCACCCTACCCCATACATAAGAAAAGGCTCCACCCTACCCCATACATAAGAAAAGGCTCCACCCTACCCCATACATAAGAAAAGGCTCCACCCTACCCCATACATAAGAAAAGGCTCCACCCTACCCCATACATAAGAAAAGGCTCCACCCTACCCCATACATAAGAAAAATACAGGAGTTAAAGTCATCTTAAAATGTTCTCTGTATCCTGATAAGTTGCTACATATTGTTTTGCAATTTCTTTGAGCAACAAAATGTTCCCTGAGACTATACAGGCACCAGTCATGTGATATCAAGACAACTAAACTTCTATTTGTAGTATGACACCTCTGGGATACAATGCCATGCTATGTTGACAACCTCGTTTTTTTGAAAGCAAAGCTGTTCGCACAGGCTGTCAATCTGTTCGAACGCCCGGTCTAACACGATTTGGCTCTGCAATTAACCCAAACCCTCCGAATTGTAGAGATGCTGAGAGCTGTCATGACGGGTTCCCGAGAAGCAATTAGTGTTAACTACTTTCCTCTATGAAGGCGATGATCCCACTTTCCCAGAGTTTACAATATAAGTCAAATGCAGCGTTTGTTGAAGCAGTCCTAACCTAACTTTTAACAGCCAAGCAAATAGAGACCTAACTTCCGTATAAAGTTCATTCTGCGGAGCTGCATTTGTAAAGGCTGGCTACGTCTTGGGTTGATAGTTGTCTAAACGATATGGAACACGTGTAAACCAATTTCTCAACTCATAGGGCCACAGAAATTGGGGCAGGAGTAAAAACCGGCGCTATTTGACAAGGGCTAAAATGTTACTTCCAGACAACAGGGTCAGAGCATCTCTAAAACGAAACGGCTTGCGCAGTTCTGCCGGTCAGTAAAGATGGTGCCTACTGATATTATTCCGATGGGGACAAACCACAAACTGGTGACAGGGTTTTGGGCGTTTAAGATTTGATGAAGCGCCAGGGCAATAAAGGTTTTCCTGTTTGGTCCAAACCCACAGAAGGTCAACTGTGGCAGAGAAAATGTAATTATGGTTACGGGAGAAAAGTTTCAAAACCCACAATGCATCACAGCCATGATGACCCCTGTCCACCATCATCGAAAGTCCCAGCGAGCATCAGAACCAGACCTGGAGCACTGTAAGAAGTGTGCCCTTAAAATAAGATCAAATGGATCAGAAATACCGTGTGGACATTGTTAATGTTGTAAATTACTAGAGCAGCGAGGAACAGCTGTTTGCCCTTCTGACAGGCAATCCTACCTTAGATCTGGGGGTGTGGTCACATGAAAACATTTTGCGATGTTCCCGCGGCAGAGAAAAAGCCCAGTGGATTTAGTTCACGATCAAGTGAGAGAAAGATTGAACAGGGAGGAGGAGATAGCGAGTGCGGCAAGATGATCTACCTCCCAGCTTGTCCTTTCTGCACCCCAATTACAGTTTGAAAAGGCTGGGTGACGTGGGACTTCAGAGCTCCGGAGCTCACAATAACAGACGCCCTGCCATCCACCCTCCACACAACCTGCACTGTGCACTTGATCAGGGCTAGCAATTAACTGACTATGCGTTAACACAGCAGTGTCCCAAATGGCACTCTAGCCTCCACAGAGCTCTGTGGGTCCTGGCCAAAGAAACCACACTGACACATAGGGAATAGGGCGTCATTTGGGATGGAATCGACCCATGGAGACACACACAGGGATGATGAATTATTAACACCTGCCGTGGAGACAGTTTGAGATAGTAACTGTGGTGACGGAAATGGCCTGACAAAGCAAGCAAGATATGTGTCTGATAAGCGGGATTGGGTTCACACGGACAAGCCCACCACAGCTGTCCCATGGATCTCTGGTGACACACACACGCACACACACACACAAAGGCCCCAAATACCACAAACAACCTGATTCATGGAGTTCAGTTATTGCAGTTCACACACGCACACACACGCAAGCTTTTTAAGTTCTACAGAACGCTTATACGGTCATGGTTGGACCACAAGCCGTCATCTGAGGAACCCTTTAAAGGAAAAACTACGCCACCTCTTGAAATAATCAAATGTTTGGCTGTCATCCAGGCTGTCATTTAGGCTGTCATCCAGGCTGTCATCCAGACTGTCATCCAGGCTGTCATTTAGGCATGTATATATGTATATATATTATGATGGTTTCTTAACTCCGGGAACCACAGGTGTTACTCATTGAAACAGAATACCTGCTGTGTACTGCCATTCCCTTTCATCCTGAATATGCTCTATTGGACTGAAACCTGAGGTCTGTATATGCAGCTCTAATAGAAACCTTGTGGTCATGTTTCTGTAACCATTCTGAAACAATACGTGCTTCGATCCTTACAGGAAGTAGCCAACTTTAATTGACACAACACAACTGAACATTGACGGCTCCATGGCTAAAATGTTGATTAGGAACAATGTGAATGGGTGAATGGGTTCCACCAGCTGGTTCTAGTGTCATCAGACAGGATGGGTCCACCAGCTGGTTCTAGTGACATCAGACAGGAAGGGTCCATCAACTGGTTCCAGTGACATCAGACAGGATGGGTCCATCAGCTGGTTCCAGTGACATCAGACAGGATGGGTCCACCAACTGGTTCCGGTGTCATCAGACAGGATGGGTCCATCAGCTGGTTCCAGTGACATCAGACAGGATGGGTCCATCAGCTGGTTCCAGTGACATCAGACAGGATGGGTCCATCAGCTGGTTCCAGTGACATCAGACAGGATGGGTCCATCAACTGGTTCCAGTGACATCAGACAGGATGGGTCCATCAGCTGGTTCTAGTGACATCAGACAGGAAGGGTCCATCAACTGGTTCCAGTGACATCAGACAGGATGGGTCCATCAGCTGGTTCCAGTGACATCAGACAGGATGGGTCCACCAACTGGTTCCGGTGTCATCAGACAGGATGGGTCCATCAGCTGGTTCCAGTGACATCAGACAGGATGGGTCCATCAGCTGGTTCCGGTGACATCAGACAGGAAGGGTCCACCAACTGGTTCCGGTGTCATCAGACAGGATGGGTCCATCAGCTGGTTCCAGTGACATCAGATAGGATGGGTCCATAAGCTGGTTCCAGTGACATCAGACAGGAAGGGTCCACCAACTGGTTCCAGTGACATCAGACAGGATGGGTCCATCAACTGGTTCCAGTGACATCAGACAGGATGGGTCCATCAGCTGGTTCCAGTGACATCAGACAGGATGGGTCCATCAGCTGGTTCCAGTGACATCAGACAGGATGGGTCCATCAACTGGTTCCAGGGACATCAGACAGGATGGGTCCACCAGCTGGTTCCAGTGACATCAGACAGGATGGGTCCATCAGCTGGTTCTAGTGACATCAGACAGGATGGGTCCACCAGCTGGTTCTCCAGTGTCATCAGACAGGATGGGTCCACCAGCTGGTTCTAGTGTCATCAGACAGGATGGGTCCACCAACTGGTTCCGGTGACAATGAGTCCATGAACTCAGGGTACTCACCCTAAATTCTGTTACAGGGATCTGTTGGATCAGGCTGTATGTTTCTGGAGCTCATTTGTCCAGTGTTGGTGACCAGGTACACAATGGAGCTGCTTTCTGTTTTCACCTGATAAGAGTTGAACTCTTATCTCTTATCAGATGAAACTCTGTTCGTCTGCTGCAGTTCCCCAACTGTGACAAGGGCTAATGATTTGTTCTTTCACCGGTGGGGTTCTGCAAACCCTTGTTGTGTGTCACTGGGATTTACCTGTTGGTCGTCTGTTTTCGCTTAGTTGCAACGTTGCTAATAAAGAAAGACAAAAAAGTAAAACGGTATTTTGCTAAAAGCCAGTAAAAATGTTGGCTGTGCTCTGAATAAAAAAACATACAAGCACCATTATTCAAGTTTTTGTTCACAAACATAAAAACGTCAAACCCACACAATGCCCATCAGACACATGAATACGTCTTAAACCCAGACCAGTGGAGTAGCTTACGTCCCTTTACTTTCTAGGTTTTAGATGTTATTCTCAGTGTACGCCAGACAGTCCACTTTTGGTTGAAAGAAAAACAATGTTATGTAGAAGGCAGCATTAAGAAAAGATACAAATGAATGGGTTTGAAATGGGACAAAGGCTGAAAGAGAGAGAGAGAGCGCAGATGTCAGCAATGAAAAACGGATGAGAGAGGACGTGGCCGATAAGATAGACAGAGAAAATGTACACGAGCAAAGCAAGAGAGAAAAAGAGAGAGAGTCGGCGCTGACTGAATGAGTGGATCTACCGCTTGTCCTTTCTGCACCCCAATTACAGTTTGAAAAGGGCACATGACGTGAGGCTTTAGAGCTCACAATAACTGATGCCCTGCCATCCACACAATCTGCAATGTGCACTTGATCAGGGGTACCAATTAACTTCCACATCTAGGCATTAACACAACAAATTGTATTAGTCCTGACTAAAGTCTTTAGCCCTAACAGAGTCCCAGACAGAGTCCAAAATGGTACCATAGTCCCGATCTAACTTATTATCCCGACTCCCAACTAGGGAGATACCAATGTGTCTTCTGGCCATTCCAAAACGCAGCAAAACAATATTTAATTAATTCTGTCAAAACAATAACGTGCCAATTCAGATAATGATTCAACATTTTAAATATGTATATATGAAACATGTATTAATGCTTTGCCATATTCCTGAATGGTCAGATGCCAGGGAAGCAACTCTGCAAGCTTAACAATTGGATAATGTGGCTCTGGCCCGGATAACAAGATACATTTAGTGCACTTCTTCTGCCCAGGGGCTTTAGGGTACCATAGGGTACAACAGTATAAATATGGCGCTTTTCCACTACACAGAACCAGCTCGCCTCAGCTCAACTCGACTCGGCTTTTTTGGTTTTCCACTGGGTAAATGTTGTACCTGTACCTGCTTCCAGGTACTTTTTTTCGTACCACCTCAGGCGAGGTTCTGAGCGAGCTGAGGCGATACTAAAATGTGACGTGAAAACAAGGCAGACTGCTGATTGGTCAGAGAATCGTCACTATTCACTGCATCATCATTGCACGCGCCAGATGGAGTAATCCCACCATTTTTAAATAGTTTGGCCAGAGATTGTGTGAGAGCTGTACATATTATCCATTACGAATGCTATGGCAAACCGAAAGAATGCGCCTTGAGAAATAGCCACATCTCGCGGATCAAACACAGCATACACTCGATTTCCTCCATTGTCTTATGTGTGTGTGGGTAGCGAGTGTTGGTAGGAGGACGCGGACCTGAATGAAACATGCTTCTCTTGCCCGGTAGATTATACAAGTAGAGCATTCTAACACGGCGCATGTAGTACGTCCAGACTCCATTCATACTACCCGGATTCATACTATATAGAATGTACTTTTTTAACGGTCGCAAAGTACGTTCTTATTTAAATGTAGTACATACTCAACATAGTACGCGATTTCGGACGCAGCCTGTGTGTCGCCGCGTCGCGTAGAAGATTACGTCACAGCAGTTTCCTGCCGCGTCGCTATGACGACCGGGTACTATTGCGCAGGTACTATCTGCAATGGAGAACCGAGCAAAAGCGTGCGGAGCCGAGTCGGGCCAAGTCGAGTCGAGCTGGTTCTTTGTAGTGGAAAAGCGCCATATGTATTTAGGGGATTTGGTGTCATTTTGGGACACGTCCATTGCTACAGTCCAATCTGGAACCAAACTGCTTGTTCAGAAGCAATGCCCTTTTGGGTACTGTAGAATATGGACCTTGTAGTGGTTGATAAATACATGTCATTATACATGAATAGTTTCATCACTTGTATAGTCAATTAGTAGTCATTAGTCACAGTACCAATAATGGTGCCAAAATGACTTATACGTTTGGATTGTCCAACAAACATCTAGAAAAATAATGTAAAACTTCCAAGGGCTGCTTTAAATGGTGAGGTAATTAAATGAATAAATGCTATCTACTGAGGCATACTTATTGAATATATTTAACATTTCAACTTGTGATTGTATCAGCAAACATTTAATCACTGAACAAAGACTTCTCACATGGTGTGAATCTGTAAGCAAACAAGCACAGACATGGCATCTTTGCAAACACTTGTTCCAACACCTCCCCAAAATCTAACACCTAAGAAAAGCTGCTTTTTAACATGATTTATGACGTGTAAAGGAAAACAAACTTATTTATATTTTAAGTAATTACACAATAGAATATATTTCACAATAATGTAAAAACTGGAAGGTTCCTTAAAGTTCCTTGTAATCATCATTGCCCCCCCCAAAAAAAATTTGTATACAAAATTTGTTACAATATATATGTACGTTTGCAAATAAATATATATTTATATAGCGGATTAAAGGCAATCTAGATAAACATTTTTACTTGGGAAGGTTGAGTGTCAAAATGCTATGGAATGCTTAGGAAGAGTTTGTCAGGTACTCCTCTTTACTCTGGCATTTTCTGTTTTTAAAGATCCAGGTGACAGTTTGTAGCTGCTTGTCAAAATAGACATCAGGTACAGAGTCAGCTGGAGTGCTAGTCTGCATTATTCACGAATAGAGAATAAGAACACTGATAATGAGAGAGAGAGAAAAAGAGATGGAGAGAAATGGAAAGGGGACGAAGAGTGAGAAGGTGGGGCTAAAGAGAGAGAGACAGAAGAAAAGGAGGGACAGAGATAAAGAGAGAGATACAGGAATATTGAGAGAGAGTTTCCAGCAAAGTTTCTTTACTCTGTCCTCTGAGGACTGAGCAAGAACAGCTGTCCTCGTGTTTAAACCTCACATTTGTACACAAGATATTGTAAAGAATTGTGGCAGTTCTTATCATAAGTATTGATTGAAATTTTTATTTATTTTTTTAAATAAGCCTATTTACAGGATGGATGCGAGTACAAAAATGGTTTGCTCAGTCTGAAATGAACATCCAAATGGTAAACTGTACCAATAGTTTTCAGTTTCCAACTGCAGAACTTGATGCAATATTGTCAAAACTACAATTCCTTGACTCCAATAATATTGAGCTGTGAAGTAAATGTGCATTGACATTTTGCTGTAGAGCGTCCAGTGCAAAGAAAAGTCAGATGTCTAAAGTTAGGTAGCATTTCACACAAAAAAGTTAAGATAACCTGTTTGAATTTTGCTACAACACGACTAAACTTTACACAGCTTCATCCAAACTGCAACATTTGAAGAGGAAGCATCCATTCACAGTGGAATCAGACATACAGAGGTTTGGTTATGCTATTTTAGTGATGTGCTTTAGCTTGGCAATCTAGCTGCAGCCTAAAGTATGTTCTCCATTGATTCAGGGTAAGAACAGTACAGGTCGGAATTGGCTAGGTTAGGAATTGAGTAATAGTTCACCAGTCAACGCACACAAAATCTCTGCCTAAAACCGACCTGTATTGGAAGGTGGTCCAAGATAGAGGCTTTCGTCCAAATCTCAAAGTGATATGTATCATGCAACTTCTACACTGCCCACTCTTCAACACAGACAATCCCCACAGTTAAGTTTGGTGGTGGCAGCATCATGCTGTGGGAATGCTTACTAATAGGAAGGACTGGGCATCTCGCATCTTACAAGTATTTCTCAACATGAAACCACTGTAATTTTTACACATTATCAATGTCAAGAAAACAGATTCTGAGTGTCAATGTTTTAAAATAAATAAATATTAAACGTTTGAGATGCCAATACACCATTTGTAGTGTCCTGAGATTTCCAAAGCTCTTCTGCTGTTGGGCCTGTGGGTGTCATAGTAATTCCATGTATGTTAGAATATTTGTTTTTCATTTCAAAATATTGATTTGCTAAAATCGTACAGACTTAAAAAAAATACTTCTGGCCGAGTCTTACAAACACGTCAATAGCTCAAGCCCTATATTTAAACATACTAGAGGTGGATGTGGAAGAACTAAGCAACTCTAAAGTAGCACAATGTTTTAATGAGGTTTAAACTCAGCGTTTAATACACATTGAAATGGGATGACACATCCCTTGGTCATGGGAACCGTCTATAGATCACAAAACGTTATCTGCAAGTCAGGAGCCTGACTGATATGCAGTCAAAGCACACCGATTTACACAGTGAAGTAGGGCATAGCTGGAAAACACGTATAAAATATGCAACACCTTTGTCTTAGATCTGTGATCAATAATTCAAGTGGCATCATCATTGTCTTCATAATGCTCTGTAGAAACCAGGGCGCATTCCCCAAATAGAGTATCCATGTTAAGCTCTAATAGAGAATCACAGGGAATACGGTTCCATCAAGCACACAGGCCAGCAGTGTGTGTACGCATTGTCAGAACCCAAAACCTTTCCGAATGTTATACAGAAAATATCCAGCGTTAGACGGGAATGTGGAAGTGAGCTAACCACAACTGTAAGCCATACAGTCATTTCTGGAATTTCTATTGTGTGTGTCTGTTTGTATGCGTGTGTGTGTTTCAGCGAGTCATGGAGATGAACCTGTGCTGACTTTCAGGTGGTTTGCCTCAGGTAAGATGTCTCAGAGTCATGGCAATGTTGACATTACTCCCCATATAGACAGACGTCTCTGGGGAGGATGAATTGCTTTTCACATCTCCTCTACTGACTGCTGTCCTTGAAGTCGGCTCCGTCTATCACTCTCTCTTTCTCTTGATTATGCCTCTAACCTCTCTGTCCCCTTTCTCCCCATCTCCTTCTCTTGCTTTCTCTCTCTTTTTCATGCCAATTACCGTAATACAATCTGCTGTGCGTACGAATGAACTGGTGCAAGCCAGTTTTAAATCTCAGGATTCAGCCTGGCATCCTTTCCTACACACAGTTTTTCCGCAAAAGGCTTTTGCTTTGTGTGGCCTTTTGTGTTCGGGGTGCAGAAACAACAAACAGTGAGATGTTCACTCAATCCCGTTACAGTCCCTGTCTCTCACTCTGTCTCTTCCTTTGTCTGCCTACCCCCTCTAACTGTCTGTGTGTCTGTTTTCTGTATATGACTTAACTGGTGTGGTGGGATGTTTTCCTTTCCTATTTGGTTTCCTGTCTAACCTGTCAGTCTGGCATTAATTTTCAACCGCAACATGTCCTTGATACAGACAAAGACACTGCCATTTAATTTAATTGTCCTCGAAAAAAAGTAAAGTAAAGGAATAGTTTACACAAACTGGCTGGTCGCCTCCAGGTACTAAGAGGCTAAAACTGGATTGTCGTTGGAGCTTGCATCAGGAAAGTCTAGCTTGATGGTGCGGTCTTTCTTTAGTTTAACTACAAACAAATTAAATCTTTAAAGATACGAACACCTAGAATTTATTATTTTGGAGACTTGATAATGCTCTGGGGATACTTTTCCCCATCTGGTGCGAGGTTGTAACGATTCGCCTGTCACAGGCAACCAGGAAATGGACACATGCGCAGAGAGACCATTTTAGTGCTCTTTATTGCCGTATAACCGAACGGACAGGGAACAGAGACTCTTGCCCTGACAGGCACAATAGTGAACAGCCACTGAAAGCAATGACACAAAACAGAAAGTCAAACATGGGAATCTAATAAAGAGCAACACAGCCTAATACCAGGAAACTAACACAAGGACTCAAACAGAACTTCAGTAACAGATACAGACAAGGACTAAATAAACAGGATACAGAGACTGACTACAAACAACAAGACCAGACCATGTAAACAGACAAGGAACACAACCCCAAACAAACACCAACATACCTGAAAGCAATGTCCCGACACTGACAAACAGACAACCCCCACTTAAATACAAGGAACTAATTACTAACAAAGAACAGGTGTGACGAGACTCAGGAGAAACACAGGTGATACAATTATTGCCATTGTCCATGCAATAGTTCCTCCTGCCAGGCAGGGGGAGTGCCAGCACTGTTTTTGAGAGGGAGAGAGGAAGAGAGAGGACTGAACCTCAAATCCTTACAGTATCCCCCCCTTCACGCGCAACTCCTGGGGCGCAAAAAAAAAAAAACCAACCCGGGGACAGGAGATCTCCGGTAAAGCCGAGGGACTAGGAAGGTCCGGCGAGAGCTCAGGCATAGGCGGAGCAGACACCCGGACGGGCGGAGGCATCGCCGAAAGTTGTACGGGCGAAGGCGAGTCCGGAGGCCGGACAGGCGTAGGTGGGGCAGAAGCCCGGACGGGCGAATGCAGGTCAGGAGGTCTACCCGGCGGGAGCGTGTCAGGAGGTCTACCCGGGCGGGAGCAGATCTGAAGGCAGATCAGGAGGGTGCAGGTCTGGAGGCCGGACAGGAGGGTGCAGGTCTGGAGGCCGGACAGGAGGGTGCAGGTCTGGAGGCCGGACAGGAGGGTGTAGGTCTGGAGGCCGGACAGGCGGGTGCAGGTCTGGAGGTCGACCAGGCGGGTGCAGGTCTGGAGGTCGACCAGGCAGAGACGGGTCAGGAGGCAGTGCCGGAGGAGACGGGTCAGGAGGCCGTAACGGCTGAGGCGGGGCAGAGGACAGGACGGGCGGATGCGGGTCAGGTGGTCTACCTGGCAGAGGTGGGTCAGAAGGCCGCGCCGGAGGACACGGTTCAGGTGGCCGCGCCGGAGGACACGGTTCAGGTGGCCGCGCCGGAGGACACGGTTCAGGTGGCCGCGCCGGAGGACACGGTTCAGGTGGCCGCGCCGGAGGACACGGTTCATGTGGCCGCGCCGGAGGACACGGTTCATGTGGCCGCGCCGGAGGACACGGTTCAGGTGACCGCGCCGGAGGACACGGTTCAGGTGGCCGCGCCGGAGGACACGGTTCAGGTGGCCGCGCCGGAGGACACGGTTCAGGTGGCCGGGGAACTGGTTTTGGCCCGGCAACAGTCCTTGGCCCGGGGAACTGGCTCGGCCAGGATGACGGCCTCGGGCATAGGACGGGGCTCGAGAACAGGACGGGGCTCGAGGACAGGACGGGGACCGGACTGGGGTCAGGCAGGGGGACAGGACTGGAGTCAGGCAGGGGACAGGACTGGAGTCAGGCAGGGGGACAGGACTGGAGTCAGGCAGGGGGACAGGAGTGAGCTCTGGGTCTGGAGTGAGCTCTGGGTCTGGAGTGAGCTCTGGGTCTGGAGTGAGCTCTGGGTCTGGAGTGAGCTCTGGGTCTGGAGTGAGCTCTGGGGCTGGAGTGAGCTCTGGGGCTGGAGTGAGCTCTGGGGCTGGAACAGCCACGGGACCGGGACAGACACGGGGACCGGGACAGACACGGGGACCGGGACAGACACGGGGACCGGGACAGGCAGGGAAACTGGGACAGGCAGGGAAACTGGGACTGGGACAGGCTGGGAACCTGGGACAGGCAAGGACACGGGGACTGGCTCGGGCAAGGACACGGGGACTGGCTCGGGCAAGGACACGGGACTGGCTCGGGCAAGGACACGGGACTGGCTCGGGCAAGGACACGGGACTGGCTCGGGCAAGGACACGGGACTGGCTCGGGCAAGGACGCTGGGACTGGCTCGGCAAGGACGCTGGGACTGGCTCGGGCAAGGACGCTGGGACTGGCTCGGGCAAGGACGCGGGACTGGCTCGGGCAAGGACGCTGGGACTGGCTCGGCAAGGACGCTGGGACTGGCTCGGCAAGGACGCTGGGACTGGCTCGGGCAAGGACGCGGGGACTGGCTCGGGCAAGGAAACTGGGACTGGCTCGGGCAAGGAAGCGGGACTGGCTCGGGCAAGGACGCGGGACTGGCTCGGGCAAGGAAACTGGGACTGGCTCGGGCAAGGAAACTGGGACTGGCTCGGGCAAGGAAACTGGGACTGGCTCGGGCAAGGAAACTGGGACTGGCTCGGGCAAGGAAACTGGGACTGGCTCGGGCAAGGAAACTGGGACTGGCTCGGGCAAGGAAACTGGAGGGAGCTCAGTGACTGGCCGAAGGTGTGGTGCACGGCGGAGAAGTTGTGCCCTCAGGTAGTCCAGGAGCTTAGGGCAGAGATCTTCTTGTCCCTTCCTCCACACGAAGAACTCCTGATGCCACCATCTCCTTTCATCGTCCATCACCGCTACCTCCTGGACCCAGGCCAGAAAGTCGATAAATACCTCCAGATCCTCCCGTAGAGCCCTCTCCAAGGCCGGGGAGGTAGCCGACGGTGGCGTTGGCCTGGAGGACACCGGATAGACCGGTTCATAGGGGCCCGTTTCATGCTGCGGGGCGGCAGCCATCTCATGCTGCGGGGCGGCAGCCATCTCATGCTGCGGGGCGGCAGCCATCTCATGCTGCGGGGCGGCAGCCATCTCATGCTGCGGGGCGGCAGCCATCTCATGCTGCGGGGCGGCAGCCATCTCATGCTGCGGGGCGGCAGCCATCTCATGCTGCGGGGCGGCAGCCATCTCGAGCTGCGGGGCGGCAGCCATCTCGAGCTGCGGGGCGGCAGCCATCTCGAGCTGCGGGGCGGCAGCCATCTCGAGCTGCGGGGCGGCAGCCATCTCGAGCTGCGGGGCGGCAGCCATCTCGTGCTGCGGGGCGGCAGCCATCTCGTGCTGCGGGGCGGCAGCCATCTTGTGCTGCGGGGCGGCAGCCATCTTGTGCTGCGGGGCGGCAGCCATCTTGTGCTGCGGGGCGGCAGCCATCTTGTGCTGCGGGGCGGCAGCCATCTTGTGCTGCGGGGCGGCAGCCATCTTGAGCTGCGGGGCGGCAGCCATCTTGTGCTGCCGAGCAGCTCTCAGGGGTGGTGAGGTGGAGGGCAGAACCGAGGAGGGTGAGACAGGAATCAGCTGGAGGGTGAAAGGATCCCAGCGAAACCATCCCTCCAGGTAATCCTCCTCTGGCACATTCTCAGGCTCTTCTTCTGACCCCAGGTGGAGAGACTCTCTCCACTCCTGTACTGCCTTGAAGTCTGCTGGCAGCCAATAGGACAGGGGAGCGGATGATATTTCAGGATGAGGTGATCCTTCTCTCTGCTGCGTCGTACTTAAGGGTCGGGACATTCTGTAACGATTCGCCTGTCACAGGCAACCAGGAAATGGACACATGCGCAGAGAGACCATTTTAGTGCTCTTTATTGCCGTATAACCGAACGGACAGGGAACAGAGACTCTTGCCCTGACAGGCACAATAGTGAACAGCCACTGAAAGCAATGACACAAAACAGAAAGTCAAACATGGGAATCTAATAAAGAGCAACACAGCCTAATACCAGGAAACTAACACAAGGACTCAAACAGAACTTCAGTAACAGATACAGACAAGGACTAAATAAACAGGATACAGAGACTGACTACAAACAACAAGACCAGACCATGTAAACAGACAAGGAACACAACCCCAAACAAACACCAACATACCTGAAAGCAATGTCCCGACACTGACAAACAGACAACCCCCCACTTAAATACAAGGAACTAATTACTAACAAAGAACAGGTGTGACGAGACTCAGGAGAAACACAGGTGATACAATTATTGCCATTGTCCATGCAATAGTTCCTCCTGCCAGGCAGGGGGAGTGCCAGCACTGTTTTTGAGAGGGAGAGAGGAAGAAAGAGGACTGAACCTCAAATCCTTACAGAGGTCCTAAATATGCGAAAGACATCATAAAGTCAGCAGCTTTGCTATCAAGTTGTATCGTAATGCAATATTAAACCTAGTGTAAAATCTGTTTCTCGGCTGAATAATAAATGTCTTCCAGTAGCACACCAACCACAAACACACATAGAAGTATACTGCAATGGTTCGAGAAGAATCGCTGGACAGTTTGGAGTTTTGAAGAATTACCCTAACATGTGACTAACCACTTTTGATAAAACGTAAAACATATAAGTAAAAGTAGAACATTGGTAGAGATCAGCTTTACCTTAAACAGGAAGCAGAGGACATGTGGTCAAAGGACATGTGGTCAAAGGACAAGTGGTCAAAGGACATGTGGTCAAAGGACAAGTGGTCAAAGGACATGTGGTCAAAGGACATGTGGTCAAAGGACAAGTGGTCAAAGGACAAATGGTCAAAGAACAGGTGGTCAAAGGACATGTGGTCAAAGAACAGGTGGTCAAAGGACAAGGGGTCAAAGGACAAGTGGTCAAAGGACATGTGGTCAAAGAACAGGTGGTCAAAGGACAAGTGGTCAAAGGACAAGTGGTCAAAGGACATGTGGTCAAAGAACAGGTGGTCAAAGGACAAGTGGTCAAAGGACATGTGGTCAAAGGACATGTGGTCAAAGGACAAGTGGTCAAAGGACATGTGGTCAAAGAACAGGTGGTCAAAGGACAAGTGGTCAAAGGACATGTGGTCAAAGGACAAGTGGTCAAAGGACATGTGGTCAAAGGACAAGTGGTCAAAGGACATGTGGTCAAAGGACAAGTGGTCAAAGGACATGTGGTCAAAGGACAAGTGGTCAAAGGACAAGTGGTCAAAGGACATGTGGTCAAAGGACAAGTGGTCAAAGGACATGTGGTCAAAGAACAGGTGGTCAAAGGACATGTGGTCAAAGAACAGGTGGTCAAAGGACATGTGGTCAAAGGACATGTGGTCAAAGGACATGTGGTCAAAGAACAGGTGGTCAAAGGACATGTGGTCAAAGAACAGGTGGTCAAAGGACATGTGGTCAAAGGACATGTGGTCAAAGGACAGGTGGTCAAAGGACATGTGGTCAAAGGACATGTGGTCAAAGGACAAGTGGTCAAAGGACAAGTGGTCAAAGAACAGGTGGTCAAAGGACATGTGGTCAAAGAACAGGTGGTCAAAGGACATGTGGTCAAAGAACATGTGGTCAAAGGACATGTGGTCAAAGGACATGTGGTCAAAGGACAGGTGGTCAAAGGACATGTGGTCAAAGGACAGGTGGTCAAAGGACATGTGGTCAAAGAACAGGTGGTCGAAGGACATGTGACATGTGTGTAATCCAATGCAGCAGTACAGAAGCACCAGGCTTAATCACAGGTAACGTTGATCGAAGCAAGGGTCTGTACACGGGTCGGGTTCAGAATGCAGAACATGAGGACATGGCTATGGCTAATCAGAATTAACGAAAGGTAGGCAAATGGTCACAACGGGTAAACTTATAATTGTATATGTCGTGCCGTTACAAACAATAGCTCATGATGAGTGGTGCCTTGAGGAAGAGCTAAATAGACAGAGGCAATGGGACACATGGTGCTTAGTATTCATGTGATTGTGTGATGGTTGTGTGAAAGTGAGGGTTGTGTGAAATACCTGCTCTGTCCACTGACCTCACAACATCTAAAATCTGACTAGCTAATGGTTCCACAAATCCTGACTGGACCCACGTCAGCACATCTCCAAATATATCATATATGATATAAGAACTCCACAGCACAGATATATATACAGTGTGCGTACAGGGGTGTGTCCATAAAAAAAGCATTTGCTCATTACAAATTGAATTGAGAAATTGTGCCAGAGTTAGCATGGCACATGCACACATCACTGTAAACCCGATGGGCAGGGGTGATGGGTGTCTGCAGAACGGGAAATGCAAAGGCACTTACACAACACGAACAAACTGTCAACTTCTGAAATAAAACAGAACTTAAAACCCCGTGTTCTGTCACAATGCGTATGCAGTAGTTAAATGTGAGCAACAATGTGTCAAATGGTTCCTCTGTTCCTCGTGGTGTAATGTTGAAGATTGTCTTATGGGACACTTCACTTATGGAGATACGTGAGAGGATGTGACAATTCAGCAAGTTACAGATGATTTCGGGACCTTTTGAACATTTGCTGAGTAGCTGGCTGACAGCTAAGACACGGCAATGAACGTGGCATAATTAAACAGGACAAGCCATGGTAAAACCACATGGTCACTACATCATCACAAAGCCTGGCGACAGTTCTGCCATTGCAGGACACTATGTGGTATTTGCCTGGGTTCCTGTTGTTTTTTATCTGCTCGGGTTAACGTTCAGTGAAGTGACTGCAATCTGGGACGCCAGGTATTCAGTATTTTCAAATACAGTCTTGTCAGACTTTTAGCCGGTGCTTTGATGTGGTTTAACCTTTTACACAGTAAATGCATCTGAGCAGCAGAGGTCAGCTTCAGAGAACATGAACTTCAAACAGTGTTATAAGTCATACAAGTTTATTTTAAGGTTATAAATGTTGTGATCTTTCACAAATAAAAAAGCGCAACTATTGGTAGATGATAAGGTCAGGCGTAGTTTGAATTACGCAACACACTGTTCTTTTAGACAGATGATACCTGCTCTATGTTATTACATTACTGTCAGCATATCTGTATGACTGTCTGAGAGTGCCAATCCACAAGTTTAGAAAAGCTGACAAAATGAAATCTTTAGAAAATGAATGAAATAGATTGAGGTTTGAGAAACGCATCCTGTCAAAACTGTAAAATGATTACAGTACACCTATCCACTACTCTCTGTGGCGTACCCTTAGAGGAAAAGGTGAATGTAATTGCCATTCAATTTTTACAACATCTTCTAAATTCCCATAACTTTTGAGCCCAGAGGAAATTTGACATAATTTGATATAAGAATCAATAGCGCGGTTAAGGCGATGAAAAACAAATCGTAAATTAAATTTTCCTCCTACCATATTTCAGATAACACATTATTAAACATATCATATCACTAAGGACATACACCAGAAACCAAATCCATCTACGAAAAATGAGTACAATAGTGTTTAAGGAGTCTTCATTTGAGGTTAAGTCATTGCAGAAAAGTTTATAATTAAAATAATGTGTCATAGTGTTATTATAAGTAGAATATGTATTGTTCAATGTATAATATATTTCCATTGACTCTTCTGAAGTCACCGGTGGTCTTGAATAAAGAAGTAGGCGTTAACACCTTTCCACCATTTTTATCTTTTTGTCTTTACCTTAAAGGTCAAAGTGTTTCTGTGAAATGTCAGGGAATTTCTATACCCGGCTCTCTCTTGTTCCAGCCCGACATTCATAAACAAAGGAGCGGAGTAATTGTTGGGTGAACAATAGAATTCGATCAGACACATTATTCTTTTTTAGAGAAGGTAGAAGCTGATAAAAAGTTTTATGGAAACTGCTTAGAAAAAACAGCATGTGGCATCAGCATAAGTGAGAAAGTATTTAGATAACTGATTTTGCAAATTTCTATGAAAGTAAACACATTTATACAAGACCTCAGTCTCTGCTATGACACATTTAGCACAGGTGCGTCCTGTTTCCATCTTGGTTGGTGTCCACCAGTGGTAAATTGAATTAGAGCTGGCCGACCTGCCAAACAGACAGCAATAATCACGTAGGAGACCAAAAGCCTGATGGTCACTTTGACAGAGCTCCAGATTGCATTTGTAGAAATGGAAGAAGTATCCAAAACAACCACCATCTCTGCAGCACCAATCTGGCCTTCATGGTTGAGTGGCCAGACGAGAGCTACCCCTCTGTAAAAGGCACATGACAGCCTGCTGAGAGTCCTTTGGTGCCTTTTAGCATCCAAATCCAAAAATTAACATACATGAAGGTGCCTCTGTAACATTCAGATAATAACTACATCACGGTCAAATGTTTCTACACTTAACCTGTATTGTAAATTCAAATGGATAGTGACATATACTGTATGTTTTTTAGCTGTCAGCAGAGAAGCGGAGGTGTTTGGGCTAGAAGCCTGGGGTGAACAGATCTCTGGGTTGACTCAGACCAACATGTCTGGCACCTGTGTGAAATGCATGCTGGGAAATAAAATCACATAAAAAGTCACTGTAAACTGAGCCAAATCATTATGACCACCTGTAAAATATGTTCTGTTGGTCCTTCGAAAATAGCCCTGACCGGCTGAGGCATGGACTCTACAAGACCCCTGAAGGTGTCCTGTGGTATCTGGCACCAAGAGATTAGCAGTAGTTATTTTAAGTCCTGTTCATTGTAAGGCGGAGTAACCGCGTATTGGACTTGCTCCAGCACTTCCCACAGATGTTCAAGTTGTGTGAGATCTGGGGAATTTAAAGGCCAGGGCAACACCTTGAACTCTTCATCGTGTTCCTCAAACCATTCCTGATCGATGTGTGCAGTGTGGCAGGGTGCATTATCTTGCTGAAAGAGGCCACTGCCATCAGGGAATACCATTGCAATGAAGGGATGTACCAGGTCTGCAATAATGTTTAGGTGGGTGGCACCTGTCAAATAGTCGTCCACATGAATGCCCGGACCCAGGGCTCCCAGCAGGACATTGCCCAGAGCCCTCCACCGATTCTTCTTCTTCCACCGTGTAAGTGGTGCACACGTATAAGGCCGCCCACGTGATCCAAAACAAATGGAACTCATTGGATCACGTGACCTTATTCCACTGCGCCATGGTTTTGTTCCGACACTTACATGCCAATTGTGGGCAGTTTCGACGGTAGACAGGGGTCATCATGGACAATCTAACCGATTTGCGGAAGCGCAGCCCCACACACACCAGGGTGCGCAGTGTGTGGTGACACATTCCTCCCGTAACTACCATCAAACATTTTCTGTGACTTATTCCACAGCAGACGTTCTGGCAGTTCAGACCAGACCGGATAACCTTTGTTGCCATTGCACATTGACGAGCCTTGAGCGCCCGATACCCTGTCGCCGTTTCTTGGTTTGTCCGTCCTTGGTTCACTGTCGATAGGTACTACGAGCTGAAAAATATGAATGCTTGTTTTACAGAGGGAAGTAACCCACTGAGAGCATTCTCTATTTACTGAGTGCCCTCTTGGCAGATAAAAGCTAATCCCTGTAAAAGAAAAAAATGCAGCAAAAACTGTAAGCCGCAACATTTCCGATTCTAACATCTAACCAACGGGAATACAACAAAACATTGAAAGCAAGTACAATTTGGTTCCGGCAAAACCCCTAGCAACATGTAAGATTAATTAGGCCTCAGAAGGCATTTAAGCCAGAGTTTGTTTCTGTGACAAATGCCACTGTCATCAAGAATGAACATCCAAGGAAGACTTTTCATTCTTAGAGGCATCTAAGTGCATCTAGTAGCATCCAATCTTATATTTTCATGTTATGCTCATGTTTGTACCTTGTCAGATGTCAAACACACTTTAATATAAAAGAAGATTTCCGGTTGCACACAATGTTACCCATCACACCTTTTGACACCAAACCTGATGAGGATCCTTATGTGGTCGCCGGTGAGAAAACAAGTTGGTTCAATGGACAATAGCACCTACTCATTCAGGTGTGGAAACTGCTCCAGGCATGTCAATTATAACCCAGTAATGGAAAGAAACTAAAGCAGAATGTGTATTTTTCAGTCATTATTTCCGTAACAATGTCCAATTTTAAACTTCAATTTCTTCGCTAATCCGGCAACGTCTTTTACAAATGACATCATTATAAGAATTGGTTTCAGGTGGTGCCGATGATTTTCAATTGCCTCAGATTCTTCGATGGACATGAAATCCTCCCAAATGGCCAGTACATATCAAGATAGCTAGCATCCTGGCCCTTGTGTTGCGCTAGTACATTAGCATCTTCTCAGATGAAAATACTGAGTCATGAAGTCAAAATAAGCCAGCGATGCTTCTCAAATTCCTCTCTTTGCAGCTGGACTCTAGGCTTCCTAACCAACAGACCTCAGGTTAGACAATCTCACCTCATCCACTTTGACCCTGAATACTGATGTTCCACAGGGCTGTGTGCTTAGCCCACTCTTGTACTCCCTCTTCACCCATGTCTGCGTACCTGTACACAGCTCCATTACCATCATCAAGTATGCAGATGACACCACAGTAGCTGGTATAATCAGGGAGAACAACAAGGCATCCAGGTCCCTCTGGTACTCTGTACTTTTTAAGAGAGTTAAAGAAGGCCCACCAACCTGCCAGCATCCTGGTAAACTTTTTACACGGTCGAGAGCAATCTAACCAACTGTGCCACAGTTTGGTACGGCAGTTTCTCTGCGGCTGACCGGTAGTCCATGCAGTGTGTTGTGAAAACCGGCCAGCACATCATTGGTGTCCATCTCCTCGCCATCAAAGACATCCAGCACAGGCGCTGTGGCCAAGAGTGTGTGGCATTATCAGGGACCCCTCAGACCCGAGCCATAATCTGTTTTCCTCTCTACCATCAGGCAAGCATTACAGATCTCTACTCACCTGCACCAGCAGGCTTAGGAACAGTTTCTTCCCATCTCCTGTTAACATGTTAAACACTGAAACCCTTTGTAACCTAACATACTCTGCTACCTTATTTTATCTTCCATTTGCACAGTGCGTACTGTTGTATCCTCATTGCTACCTCTTGCCTACAAACTGCTAACTATTTACTTGATTTGCCATTTGCACAATACATTCTGTTTGTAAGCCTCATTGCTACATCTTGCCTACACACTGCAAGCCTATTCATAATATTTGACATTTGCACAATGCTTACTGTTTTTACTATCCGTGGCCGGTGAAGTATCAACACAAGCACAGGGACACTTTAGAGTGCTCCATTAACACTATTAAAGGAAGTCAATGTGCTGAGCTAAAATAATGCCTGCATTCGTCAGTGGAATCCCAGAGCAGTAGTATCTGTGATGCAGCAATGTATATGTCTTCGTTCTTTTAATTTTTAAAGCACTTTGAGCATCACAAAAAACATTCAACAAAATGTTACGGATAACAGGTCCCTATGGAGAGGATGTTTGAAAATGCTGATCAAGGTCGTACACTCCATTTAAGCATCAAGGTCGTACACTGCATTTAAGCATCAAGGTCGTACACTCCATTTAAGCATCAAGGTCGTACACTCCATTTAAGCATCAAGGTCGTACACTCCATTTAAGCATCAAGGTCGTACAGTCCATTTAAGCATCAAGGTCGTACACTCCATTTAAGCATCAAGGTCGTACACTCCATTTAAGCATCAAGGTCGTACACTCCATTTAATCTCACTTGGCGTGGTCAGGATGGATTGTAAGTCTTCATGAGTATCCCATAGACTGTCTGACCCAGTGTTATTGGTGGCTTCTGCAAATTGCTTCATTCGTGACTGTGAATAGCGAAAGGGAATCACTCTACCTCTATGTCATGATTTTCCTATTCGTCGAAATGTAATATTTTCAACTACGATGCTCACATTCTGTTCTATTTGCCAGGCATCTCATGTTGTACAATTTGTAAAAACCATGTGGAACGTTAAAATAAAATTAGCACTAAAGTTGTCAAGTTTGTGTAGATTTTAAATACTTGCTTAGTGAATCCTGTTTCATCCCTGAGCTGACAGTAATACTAGTCTGAGAAGTCAGACAGTAGCCGAACAAATAAACGTTATAAATAAGGTTATAAGCAACAGACAGAAAAAGGACAACCTGCAAGATACCCTGATCCTACATGATACCCTGATCCTACATGATGCCCTGATCCTACATGATACCCTGATCCTACATGATACCCTGATCCTACATGATACCCTGATCCAGATGATACCCTGATCCTGCCAGATACCCTGATCCTACATGATGGCCTGATCCAACATGATACCCTGATTCTGCCAGATACCCTGATCCTACATGATACCCTGATCTTACATGATACCCTGATCCTACATGATACCCTGATCCTACATGATGACCTGATCCTACATGATACCCTGATCCTACATGATACCCTGATCCTACAAGATACCCTGATCCTACATGATACCCTGATCCTGCCAGATACCCTGATCCTACATGATGCCCTGATCCTACATGATGACCTGATCCTACATGATACCCTGATCCTACAAGATACCCTGATCCTACATGATACCCTGATCCTGCCAGATACCCTGATCCTACATGATGCCCTGATCCTACATGATACCCTGATCCTGCCAGATACCCTGATCCTACATGATACCCTGATCCTGCAAGATACCCTGATCCTACATGATGCCCTGATCCTACATGATGACCTGACCTACATGATACCCTGATCCTGCCAGATACCCTGATCCTACATGATACCCTGATCCTACATGATGACCTGATCCTACATGATACCCTGATCCTACATGATGACCTGATCCTACAAGATAACCTGATCCTACATGATGCCCTGATCCTGCCAGATACCCTGATCCTACAAGATACCCTGATCCTGCCAGATACCCTGATCCTGCCAGATACCCTGAACCTGTAAGATTCCTTGATCCTGCCAGATACCCGTATCCTGTAAGATACCCTGATCCTGCCAGATACCCTAAACCTTCCAGATACCCGTTTCCTGCAGATACCCTGATCCTGCCAGATACCCTGATCCTGCCAGATACCCTGATCCTGTAAGATACCCTGATCCTGCCAGATACCCTAAACCTGCCAGATACCCATATCCTGTAAGATACCCTGATCCTGCCAGATACCCTAAACCTGCCAGATACCCTTATACTGTAAGATACCCTGAACATGCCAGATACCCTAAACCTGCCAGATACCCGTATCCTGTAAGATTCCCTGATCCTGCCAGATACCCTAAACCTGCCAGATACTCTAAACCTGCCAGATACCCTAAACCTGCCAGATACTCTAAACCTGCCAGATACCCTAAACCTGCCAGATACTCTAAACCTGCCAGATACCCTAAACCTGCCAGATACTCTAAACCTGGCAGATAGCCTGAACCTGCAGATACCCTAAACCTGCCAGATACCCTAAACCTGCCAGATACCCGTATCCTGTAAGATACCCTAAACCTGCCAGATACCTGTATCCTGTAAGATTCCTGATCCTTGTCTGGTCGGAGGGAATCTAAATGCATGCAATAGGTCTTGTTAAATATCATCCTACCAGACCATAGGAACGTCCTACCTGCTTTTGAAAATGCCAAGAACATTGTTTAATACTCTCTGTTTGTCAAAACCATGAGGGCCATCTAATACAAGTATACGATATTGTGGGGTATATAAACCTCAATATTTATTCACTTAAATAATGTGCATAGTGTGTATTATTTGATACAGAATTCTTCTATATGTGGATAAAAACATATCTGATGATTTATTTGGGCCTGCTTATTCAGTAAGTCAGATACGTACATAGCCAGGCCCACTGTAGCTCCTAAGCCTTCTGTGGATTTAAGGGTTTACTAGTTTATTCTTCGTGCTATTCACTATACTTTATTTTATCTGTGCATAGCAGAAGTAGGTAGGAGTTTATCCGTGGCTGTCAGTTCAAGTGGATAACTCATTCGTCTGCACAGGTGAAAATAGTTGCTATAGTCACTATTTAGCTAGAAATGCTCAAATTTTCGAAAGTGTTGCCTATCCCAGAAGAACAAACTGGAAACATGAACACACTCTCTGTTTCCTTTGGCTTATCAGCCTACCCAGGAACTGAATACAAAGTGGTGAAAAGCCACCTACTCAATCTGATGGCCTGTAATAGAAATGCATATTCTCCATTTCTGTAGCAAACCTATTTGGGCCGCTCATTCTCTTTTATTATTGTGTTTATATTCCCCTATATGGTCAGGGAAAAACACATTTACATGGTTTTCTTTTGCAAGTGATTCCTGTATACATAGTGAATGTTTATAGCTTGTAAGAGGAGATATACAGAAGCTCAAATAAAGCATAGACAAACCACATTCACTATGGTCCCACCTGGATCCCTATTCCCTTTTATGTGCCCTATTATTGACCAAAAGCAGTGCAGTATGAAGGATGTACGGTGCCATTTGTGACACGGATTTGTGAGGTTAATATGCATTCTCCAGCAACATGCTGCAGAATGGTCGAGCAAATCACTAAACGAGGATTCATTTTTTTATTTCATGGGCCAGAGCTGTTTCTGCTTTTATTCGTCAAGATAGTTTGTCTAACATTGGAAATCCATTTTGTTCAATTTGAGGTTATGGTTGGTACCTCAGCAATTTATGACAACAAAAGCTTTCATGTGGTGGGAAGATCCACGGGAGAGCTAGGACGTAGCAGATAAGCCTTGGTATGAACTGGTATGGGTAAAATCAGTCATGTCCGTTAAAATGTGTTTTGTAATGAGAAATAAATAGATAAGAACAACAGACAGACATGCATAATGATATTGTCAAGGCTGGCATTACGAAAGAGAGAGAGACTGATTGTTCATATAATCAGAACATAACAGCTATTTCCCAGTGAAATGCAGCAACGATTATACAAAGCCAAATTAAGCTGTTGAATTGCATAGCTTCTCATTGTGTGAAAAGCACTGTAATGTAATTATCCTTTAAATGAAAATGTGCAAATTTAAATGGTGGTTGATTGGACAAGGGCATGACCAGGCTGTGACTGACTGCATGACAACAGCTGACGGTTTAATCAAAGATCCCGGTCCAAACATGCAATCATATTTCAATCTTTCCACGACATTAGTTCTGTTTTCAATGAATACGCGCGTACATTTGAATATTTTATGTTCCACGCTGATGACATGTTTCTAATGACATGTTAATTGTTAAATTTCTGCCAGCGTTTCGTCTATATGAATTATATATATTACACATATATGTGTTGCTTACTGTATAAATGACAAATGAACGAAAAACAACACAGTGACTCAGTAAGGTGTTCTTCAATGTGTTTTTGCATGAATGCTGCAGGACTTTTAAACTCTACTGGAGGGATGTTACACGTCACGAAACACCTCATTTGGCCTTTTAATGATGGTGCTGGAGAGTGCTGTCTAACACGCCGGTCCAATGTCTCACTTAGGTGTTTAATTGGGTTGAGACCTGGTAACTGTGAAGGCCATAGCATATTATTCACATTATTTTCATAATCATTAAACCATTCAGTTTCCCCTAGTGCCCCGTGGATGGGCGATTGTCATGCTGGAAAGAAGCAATAATTAACTGTCTTTTAAAGTAATTTAAATCTTTTCCTCATGCCACCTTGATCCAAAAATGTTCTACATGCCACAAAGCATAATATAATATTAATTGGTGAATTGTATTATTCAGTACACCTGTGTGGACGTATCCTCATTTGCGTACACTACCATTAAAAGGTTTGGGGTCTCTTCAAAATGGCCTTGTTTTCCACAAAAACATAAAAATAGCAAAATGTATTGGAAAGTCAGATATAGTCAGGTGAGAAATAACAACAAACTAATTCTGTCCTTTAAATGTTGCTTTTGTCAAGAAATCTTCCATTTGCAGCAATTACAACTTGGCAGACCTTTAGTGTTTTAGTTGTCAATTTGTTTGCCGTTTTCTGGGGAGATTTCATCCCGTGCTTCCTAAAACACCTCCCAGAAGTTGGATTTGCTTGATGGGCACGTGCATACAATACAGTGACTTTGCTGACCCCTCCATTACAGACAGAACACCAGCTGAATGTTTCTTACCCTAAACAATAGTTCCATAGTTTGGAGCTGTGCTTTTTGATCATTGTCCTGTTGTAGGATGAAATTGGCTCCCATAAAGCGCCGTCCACAGGATATGGCATGGTGTTGCAAAATAGAGTGATCTTCTTCGAGATCCATTTTACCCTGTACAAATGACATCGCCTCTTTTGTCCTTGATAGATAGGGTCAAGCACCCCTCCAGCATCTTTTCATTTTGTCTACATCTCACAAAAGTTTTTCTTTGTGATCAGAACACCTCACACTTGAACGTGTTTGATCCAAAACACTTTCCCCAAGCTTCATCTGTCCCATGTCTGTTTGGTTTGCCCTTCGCAGTCTTTTCTTTTTGTTGACCAGTCTGAGATAAGCCATCATCTTTTCACTGCTGTTGTCGTAACTTGAAGTTGAAACTGGTAACTTCATATTTGAATGAAATGTACAGTTGAGGATCAGTGAGGGGTCTGTTTCTTAAACTGAAGAATGTATTTGTACTCTTGCCCACTTCACTTTCTGGTTAGAGCCAGTTTGAGTTGATCTCTTTAGGGAGTAGTACTCCACGTTGTATGAGATCATAGAAAAGATGTATAGAAAACCTTCATTTCTCATAACGAGAATGCGCTGATGAGTTTCAAAAGACATTTTGAGCCTGTAATTAAGCCCACAATTGCTGATGCTTCAGATACTCAAATAGTCTAAAGGCCAGTTCTTTTGCTTCCTTAATCAGCACAAAAGTTTTCTGCTGAGCTAACAGAACTGTAAAAGGGTTTTCTAATGGTCAAATAGCCTTATAAAATGATTGGTCACAGATAATGGATAAAAATAGTTTGTACATTTATATAATTAGCACCTCATGCTGAATATACATATTTCCCAAAGGGAGATGCATGAATTATTCCAGCCTCTTGTTTTGAGAACTGCGTCTGAAACTACCGAATTGCACGTCTGCCAACTGTTTTAATTCTGGGTCTTTTGACATGTAGTCTAGTGAAAATCAAACTGTTATCGGGATTGTTTCTTTTTCTATTGTTGTCGTAAATGCCTGAAGATCAAATGTTGTCCATTTGACACGCCACAATAGTCCTCTTCTGTTACCTGTGGTGATGACAGCAACACAGACCATATTGAACTCTGCAGCTCCCTAAAGATTCAAGCTGATATCTCACTCGCAAGAAATTCAATAACTGATCATAAGAGGGGGTGAGTAGGATCTGACTGAATCTGGTTGAAAGCCACGCTCAGAGCCACACTGACAAGGCAAAAAGCACAGGCTCCGTGCTCCGGGAATCAGACCCATGTTTCTGCCATTGCAAGTACCATGTTATGCTACCAACAGTCACAGAGGACTCAAATCTGTTCCGGAATCCGTCAATCTGTTCGTAGGTGTGTCAGGTGTGGAAGCATGACACACATTGGTGACTTCAGAGTCCCCAAACATTCAGACCTGACCACGGCTTCCATCACAGCTGGTTGTAGGCACAGTTTGGAGTACAGATATTTAAAGATGTCTTCAAGTTATTTGTTTACCTTTTTGGTTGGAAAGTTATATTCCAACCAAAAAGCAAAACAGCTCTTTTGAGACACAACAGTGTCTTACCACAATTTAAGATGCCAATTTGTTGTTAATACGGTGTTAAATGAGGTATTAGACTGGAGTCTGATTACAAACATTTATTACAAAATTAAAATGTCCATCACAGTATTATCTACTGAATTATTTTGGTTAACCGGGTAATTAAATGCTATCAGATACATTATGACTCAGTTCATCAGTGACAAACTGTTCTGTTACCGGGCGTCGTGCTTTGCCCTGGTGAGTCCAGGTTCTATCACATTATTATTGAACTCACAGCCAGTTACCTTGTTTAGCCTTGCTTTAAAATGTAATATTTTCTTTGAGGAGACCTCGGCAAAAACAACACATACACAGTCGGGACAAAAAATGACGTCAATACTAAATGACCTCAATGTCAATTGAGCTATGAGGTGTACTTAACATCATACTGAAACCCTGCCTTAAGTTACATACTAAAGAGGTTTTGTTGAACATTCAACTATTTGACGAGGGATGATTCCATCGCTTCCCTGTGATCACTAAGATCAGGGTCTTAGCTTTGCATTGACAACTCGATTAAATACAAGCAGACGAGATGGGGGACACATTATAACGCAACCTGAAAGCTATTTCAACGTTCAAGTGCCAGACGCTGTAGGAATACACTGCAGAGGTGTACGGGGAAATGACAGGAGCGAGGCAGGGAGACAAAACTTTCCGTTAAATAACGAAACTGACTACACAGATTCATATGCTGAAATATTAGAAGACAAATAGACAAAGATCCAATCCCAGCTCACAAGGCTGGCTGATTCGGGAGAACTTAAACATTTTCGTGTTCTCGTCCCAAAAGTCCCACGCTGGCAGGGAAGAGATGCTTGTGTCAAACAAGTTGACAATGCATTTTGTTATCAGATTGGTCCACAAGTCCACAAACAGGATTCTAACGTAGGTTCCATGAGAGTCAAGATGCTGAAGAATGAAATGGAGAGCCATGTTGATCGTGACATCCACAGACCTGTGGGCTCTGTAGACAAACTGCAGTGGGTCAAGTACTGGATCAGTGATTGTCTTGAGGTGTGACAACACAAGGTGCACAAAAGACTTCATAACCACAGAGGTCAGGACAACTGGTCTGTAGTTATTGAGCCTGTGATCCTTGGTTTCTTGGGGACTGGGATGATGTTGGAATACTTGAAGCAGGCTTGGTACTCTTGAATAGTCTTTTTACTTCCCTCTCCAGCACAGCCGGATTAACAATTTTTTTTGCCCAGAGCAACAAGACTCAAGGGCCCCCCAACCCCGCCCCAAAGCAAAAATCACAAAGTCCCAATCATCAAGAGCATGTCCCTAAACTTACGATCACGTTAATGCCATACTACTATATATTCATAAAGACCCTACCATCTAGAGCATGTCCCTAAACTTAAGATCACGTTAATGCCCTACTACTATATATTCATAAAGACCCTACCATCAAGAGCATGTCCCTAAACTTAAGATCACGTTAATGCCCTACTATATATTCATAAAGTCCCTATCATCAAGAGCATGTCCCTAAACTTAAGATCACGTTAATGCCCTACTACTATATATTCATAAAGACCCTACCATCAAGAGCATGTCCCTAAACTTAAGATCACGTTAATGCCCTACTATATATTCATAAAGACCCTACCATCTAGAGCATGTCCCTAAACTTAAGATCACGTTAATGCCCTACTACTATATATTCATAAAGACCCTACCATCAAGAGCATGTCCCTAAACTTAAGATCACGTTAATGCCCTACTATATATTCCTAAAGTCCCTATCATCAAGAGCATGTCCCTAAACTTAAAGAATATTACAGTACAATTTTGTTTTAACAATTTGGCCTTAGAACTGGCCTCTTTAAAACTGAACTCATAAACACACAAATATTTTGTTATTAGGCCTAATTGGCCTATCTTTGCTTTAAAGGGTAACAACACAACACTATAGAAGAAAAACTCATAGTCTACACAACATTACAAATTAGGCTTATACACGTCTATTCAATTTTATATATTTTCCTTTGCTTAACAGGTGACCCTTACACACTGGACTCCTTGACTTAAATTGTGTAAACTCAAAACATTTAATGCTATCAAAGATTCATTGTTTTAAAGTAATTAATTATAGCAGATTACTAAGTGGCCTTGCTTCTAGACTTCAAATATGCAAACTGGTGCACAACATCATCAAAATACATTTCAACAACTTCATGTTCTATGGCCAGCAAAGAAAGTGCAGTAAGTCTTCTCTGTGACATTGTGGTTCATGAAACATTGTTTACTCGTTTAAGACCTCTCATCCACACAATTAGAGACAGGCAGTGTTAAGAACATTTGATTGCAACATTTACATTCGGATAAAGTTGTCTTAAGGCCGTTTGTTTTCAGAATGTGCAACAACTGAGCAGGGGAAGTGTCACATGACACAAAGTGAGTGAACTGAATGAATTCGTCTGCTAGGGACGTGTTGGAGCCATATTCAGAACCACTTATCAATCAATCAATCAAATTTATTTCTAAAGCCCTTTTTACAACAAAAGTTGTCACAAAGTGCTTTTACAATCACCAGCCTGAATCCGACAGAGCAAACATCAACAAGTTGAAAAAAAACAAAACAAGTTGAACAAGTTGATACACGGCGGCTAGGAAAAACTCCCTGAAAGTCAGATTTAGGAAGAAACCTAGAGAGGAACCAGGCTCTGTGGGATCACCAGTCCTCTTCTGGCTGGGCTGGGTCAGTCCATGACAATACAACAAGCGAGGTGCGAAAATATGAGAAACAAAACAGTCTGGGATGACTGGGAGGGATGATGGGCTTGATAGGCTTGGAGGAAGAAGCTCCGGTTGCATCAGCTGCTCCATCAGCCGCACAGCCAGGGGCCCCAGGGAGGATCCAGCATATGCTCCAAGCTGGAGCGGTCCCCCTGACAGAAGTGGACACAAACACAGGGAAAGGTTGGACACTTGTTCCCGGCACAATAGTATACCGAACATAATACTTTAAAAGGAGACAGGGGGGTTAGTGAGACAATGGCCATGAACGGGTAAACCCAGGACAAGTCCAGACAGATGTTAGTAGAGACAGGACACAGGAAAGGTTAGACACCCTGGTTCCCTACGTCCCCGGCACCATAATATAGCAGCATAGATCTTAGAATGAGACAGGGGGGTCCAGTGAAGCTGGGGCCCTGAACAGGGTTAACCCCGAAACAGGGCCCAATAGGCCGGAAAACACCCACCCACTATGCCGAGCACCCACCCACTTATGTTGTTAGAAACACGAACCTGAAAGATTATTACATTTTGCTCTGTTTGTATGCATTTCAAGTTGATATGATTTAAATGTCTAATGAGACTAAGTTTTATGCTTAATGCGTGGACTGACCTGATTGAGTCTATGTATTAGCTCCTCCTCCTGGAGGCGTGTTCTGTTTGAAATCAGGTGTTAATAATGTAGTAGAATGGTTTGGCAGGCAGGTTAGAGGGTGGAGCGGGTGGAGCAGTTTTCTTCAATCGCATTAATCATGCTATGTTTTGATGCTCACAGCAGTATATTTGTTTTCGTGAAAAGTTCGTTTAATTGTTTTGATTGAAAGTAAACCGGAGATTGTGCTGAATAAACCAAGACCTTTTGATATGACCACTTCTCCGTGCGTGCTTACTGGAAGTGTGTATGGGAGAAACTCTTCCTCTAACCTCAGGAGCTAAACCCGAAGGGCAGAAGGATTTTAGCCCGAACAGGACGCATCTAGGTCAGTCGGATAAGTGGAATCGACGATAACAGAGGTTAATAGGTCACTGCACAAAAAACCTATTGAGATTTCCAGTATTTTAATGTATTTTAAAAACTTAATTTTTTTATTTTGAAAAACCAAATTCTGTGCAACGTAGAAAGACCTTTGTAGACAATACGAAAGTAAATTGAGGTTTCCAAGTGATTTCACAAAAAAAGATCGATTTTTACAATTTTTAAATGTTTATTAAATGGCTCTTACACCATTTCCTTAAAAAACAAAGCTGTGCAAAATGTGGGTGTCCTCTATAAAACAATCTGAGAGTGGTTTGAATTAATAACGTTGAGACTTGTACTTTAGAGACGGTCTCTAACTATAAGCACACGGAGGTTTCTCTCCGTCGATCACCGCGGTGCAGTGAGGCTGCTTGCGGGAAAACCGGACCTGATCTCGGCCTCCGACTATCCGTTGAATATCCAATATCGAACATCCAACCAACTTTACCTCGGTCTGAGATGAAGCAAATATATTTGTGCGGGAATTTCTCACACTATAAAAACTAACCTTGCGAGAATGGTTTAAATTATGCGTAATCCCCGCAATCCCGCACCGAAATGCAAGCCCTGTTTCACAGAGCCCAGTGCACCTTAGATGTTATGTGCCCCTGGGCAAGAGCCCAGTTGCCCTAATGGTTAATCCGGCCCTGCTCTCCAGTATAAAGAATCCCATTGTGGCTTCAGGAAAGGTGTTGATTGATGCCATTGTGGTCTCAGGAGACGTGTCAATTGTGATGGTTGGTTGCGAGCCAATGGTGATGACGGTCTGGTGATGGTGGCAGGACACAACTGAAGGAGGTGTGCAGACAGCTCCTATGTCTCTCAATTCTGTAGTAAAACTGATTCAGGTCGTTGGCAAGTTGCAGATCGTCTGTGCCCTGGGGTGATTTGCATTTGTAATTTCTTATCTGTTTAATCCCCCTTCAGACTGAAGCAGTGTCATCCGCTGTGAGCTGTTGTTTAAGTTTCTCTCCATACAAGCCTTTAGTCACCGTTACTGCCTATGAGAAGTTGTCCTTAGCCTGCCTGACTTAGCCTCTCGTCCCTTCCAAAAGCCTCCTTCTCGATCGACCGCAGACGTTTAAGATCAGCTGTGAACCAGGTTTTGTCGTTGTTGAAGCGAACCCTGGATTAAGTAGGGAGGCAACTCTGCTCACAGAAGCTGATGTATGAGGTCACAGCATCAGGCGTAGGTATTTGTTCAGCTAGCAGCCGTTGAGCCTCCTTCAAGATGCCAACCGGAGGATTGTAAACACCAGCCAGAATGAATGATGAAAAGTCCCGCAGACTTAAGAATGGCTTGCATATGTTCTGGGCGGGGCAGTCGTGGCTGAGCACAGCAAATAAAAATGACAACCGTATATTTGATTTCTAAAACAGCAGTTATTCTTACATTACGGTTACCCAGACAACCCAGGCAACACAACGCCGACCCCAAACACACTGCCACATCTACCAAGGATTTGTTAGAGCCAGAGAATGGGAAGTTCTTGTTTAAATTAGTCAAACACCCAATCTGAATTCAAATGAACATGCCTTTTAGATGCTGAAGACAGAAATTAATGGAAAAATGCCCCCAAAATTGACAGGAACCGAAAATGGGTAAAGCACAGATCTGGAAGTAAATCACTAGGAAATAGTTCACCGAGCTTTAACCCCACATGTATTTCGAATTATCCAAAGTGCTGGAAAACAGAGCCCCAGAGAAAGTAAACAACTTGTCACGGTTGAAATACTTTTGGAGTTCATTGTAAACTGACTCAGTTCAGGTAATTTAACCTGCCTGGTGACAGGAACACAAGGACGGCTCTTCTGGGTACTCAAATAAAATGACGCCAAAAGCTGTATTGATGACTACTCTCTCAACATGTCACAACTGATGTGATTTTGTCTATGGCCTCAACACATCTGTATAACCGAATACATTCAGTCTGGTTCCTCTCATATTCCCAAGCCAGGCTTGACAGCATGCTACTGAACACATCCCAATCGCTTATTTGTTTCAAACACTGCATTGAAACACATGGGGAATATGGAGGTTTATCTACTGACAATTTTGATAGGCCTTTTTACGTTGGGCATCTGTTTTTCTGTGAGTGAACATACAACTCATTGTTTTTTAACAGTAAAAAAGAGAAATATCTATAGTGAGTAATTGGATTGGATAACGACCAACATCAGCCACTACCTGCTGTGATAATTTGATTATTTCGTTTAGAAGAGAAATCCCTTTGTGGGAAGGCGCGCTAAACGAATGATGGAATATACTTTTCAAAAACCCTGATATTTCTGTCTGTTTTTTATTTGAATTCCCTGTCATGTTGTGAGCAGACTCTCTAGCCTAGAACATTAACATACTGCTCCTTGCTTCAGGGGCTTCACATAGGAATTCAACAAGCATTCTCAAGAGCAGTCTTGCTGAAAAGAACTTAATTATTTTTTGTACAGTTCTGTCCAACCCTCCCAGCTAGTATCCGTGCTTTCATATTTCATGGGTTTTGTACTGCAGCCTTCCTGCAACAAAACTCTCGGAACCTTCTCCATTTTCGAACGCCGTCACATTATACTGAATTAAATGAGGCTATTGTCACTTCACTGATTCTGATCACATTTATTTAAATGACTGTCGGGGAACAAACAGCAATACGTTATGAGTCTTTCTTTGTCTTCCTTGGTGCCAGACATACTGTGGCATTTCCATTGGCGGCAGCCTCTTGTATTTGAGCCTCCAGTTAAACATGATTTAACTGAGAATTCATTCAAAATCTCAGCACCAACTGATTGATTATTATTATTTTACATTCTTGTGAATATCAATGCACCATTTCACCTTCACTGTTCAGCAACGTGCTGAATAGCATTGAACCATAATACCTTATCTCATGGCTCCTCGTGCTGGGTTTGTTATTTTCAAAAAGCTCTATATTTATAGCCTTCATTTAAATAGGCAAGTAAATAAAGAACAAAGTGTAATTTAATTAATGCCTGGCAAAAAGTCAAAGGCTTACAGATACCGGGCAAATACAGGGCACAATGTTGGATTATGACCAATTGGGCCGAACCGAAATATTACCTGTCAGGAGTTCCTTTACACCGCATTACGTCTGTCGGCACCACCTGGAGAGCTGGGCGGGGGGGCTGAGATTCCGTGAAAATAAATAAACGTAAACAGCCGACGTAGCCTCAGAACCCCCTGGCAGGATTCCGTTCGCCGCCGGTGCTTGAGGTTAGCCGGGTTGTCGGTCGGCGTGTGTTCGATACCTGTACAACTCCGACACTTCGATCTCAAGCCAATAAGGGTCCTGATGCCCGGTGATAAATGTCTTCGAAGTGTTTTTCTCGGCTGTTCTGGGCTACACTAGAACACTGTATGTACACAGCTAAAGGCATGCTGCCAGAGAACAGGATGGTGTACAAATGGTACAACCTGGTAATTATATAGACCTACAGAGAAACATGAGAAACAACTAGTTTGTCTTTTTCTGATGTTGGTGTAGCCTAAGAGTAAAACATTTCTTGTTAGGAGGAATAGAAGATTGTTTTTTCCACCCCATTAATATTTGGATGGAAAGGCTTGTGCACAAACACACACATGTTACTGTTCCTCGCTAATTCTGCTATTTAAAGCACTGCATGAATGCATGTATAAATGGCACCCTATTTCCTCATATAGTGCACTATTTTTGATAAGGGCCCATATAGGAAATAGGGTGCGATTCAAGATGCCACCCAGATTTCAGCAGGCTAAGTGGAGTAAATTAGCGTTATTAGCGAATTGCTCTCTGACTGGTGCTGTGAATCTGAAATAACTGTGTAACAATTGGTCTCCTCTGTGACATCCATCTAATAAATACAACATCATTTAGGGAAATGAGATGGAAAATGTTTTTAAAATAATCACAACATTTTCAACGAGACCCATATTTCTAATGAATAACATGTCACTACTAAGCCCAAACTGAACGTATACGATAGACAAAATATTGTGAAAAGAATTTTGTCTACAATATTTTCTGGCACATTCTAAATTCAAAATTCTCAAAGGTACAACATAGCTATGGAGTTCAAGATTTTGCCGTGGTGTAGGGGAGGCTATTGCCCAAAGTCAATGCCTTTCATGTTCTGCTGCAGCATGGGTTCAAATCCGGCCCACAGCAATTTAAAAAAACTCTCTTTTCAATATTTGCCCACTGTCTCTGTCTAATAATAGACATTCCTGAAACTCTGTCTTAAAGCATATACATAGAGAAATTGCAATTAGCAAAACATTTTACGTATGCTGTATGCCACTATTGCTAATTCGCAACACGCTGTCAGTTTCTATGTGTCCGTTACCAATTACACATCAGAATTCGAACATTGTGGCCTTATCGTCCACCTCCTTGGTAATGCATCTACTTTCTCATGAAGGCAAAATGAGTCATTCTATTGACGTACCTTGTTTTTCCATAGAAACCATGTATGCATCAAATTATCTGAATGACGCATCTTAACTTGAATATTTGCCTTCTTCTCTATCATTGTCATTTACAACAAGATTTCGACAGTGAGAATTGCAGCCGGCTGAATGTTTTTTCGTTTATCGCACCATTTTCTCTAGAGAGGTCATGGCACCGACTACCAGACAACAACTAAATCTCATGCCCATGTTAGCACATAGCCGTGGTAAGTTGGGTTGCTGGGGGGTTTTCAGCTTCCCCTGTGGTAGCGTTAGCCCCTCTTGGCAAGATTCCGTTATTATATTTTTGCCACCGGATTTCTGTCACACACACGTCGTTCCTCGGCCGATTGGCACACGTCGTCCTTCCGTTTCATATCTGCAGAACGCCACCTCGAGCCAAGCTGATACCAACCACTTCCAGAGGCTACGTGTCTGAATGATTTACATATTGAGTTGCAGCCACATCATTCGCTGTCTGGATATTTGCATTAACGAGCAGGTGTAACCAATAAAGTGTCCGGTAACAGACCGTGTCTGATGCCACTCGGTCTTTTTTCTGCCATCAAAATGCCTAGTGGCCAGTCCCTGGGAGATAATGTCCTTTATCATAGCCAGTTCGGCCAGGAAACCCGAGAGTGGTAATTGGCCAGCGATGCGGAAGCTAGCAAGCAGAAGCTAGCAACGTGATCGCTCCTGTTTCAATATCATGTGATAACCCAGAGGAGCAGAACCTAATGCAAATACATTGACTGTAACTTGGTATATAATTCTCCTAATATATGGATAAACGAATCTGTCACGTATTCGGTCTGAATAAATTATGATCCTCAACCCAGCACCTAAACGGATGGACCCGGATTGTTAATGGAATTCTCTACCCTGGACCGGGTTTGGACAACTGGCTTAACTGTTCCATTCATGTCTTCAAACGCCAGAGAACTGATTGAAAAAGGGAAATCACTGCATGTTGACTTTGTAATGGCAACATAGTCCTCCTGTTATAGCATATTTTTTGCCTATTAAGCCTTATGAAATATGCTTCATTTTCACATCCATCATTTCTGCACTACAGACTACAATTATCAATCATATGAATAAGGCATCTGTACCGAATTAAACAAAAGCTTTAAATAGAAAGATTGGGAGAGCTTTGCAGATTTGACACAAACCTTACTCTACATTGAATAACTTATAGGCTATTTCACAAAGAACACCTTTATTTTTCTACTCAGAATGAGTCAAATGAACCTGTACATTTAATTTGTGTGTCCCTGTGTATATAAATGATAAATCTAGAGGTAGTTTTGGGATCCAACGCTAACTAGCTCAACGGAGAGTCTTAGATGACATTTGGTGTATAATAAGTCTATAAAAAAGTATCTTGTGTTTTTTTTATGTAAGGCCAATCTAAGGAAAAAAAAGTATAGTTTTTGGTGTCCAAAGTTTATATAACCAACTTTCCTTTTATGCCAATAAATGTATGCAATTTGTATTCCCAAAGAATAAAAATTGGCAAAATATTTTATGAAAACGTGTAGAAGTAGCCTACTTTCATTTCATTTGGCATGTTGTTTCCTTGAGTTCGTCGTGAGATTTATATGTTAGCGTTACACTTTATACGCGGCATACATGCAAACGCAATAGCTGCTTCACGTGTCACCCTACCTGCCATACTGTGCACTATGTTTAACCAAAACTCCACGGGGCCATGTATAGGGAATGAGGCACTAGGGAATAGGGCACTAGGGATTAGGTTGACATTTTGGTGGCATTTAGGACGTGGCCCATAAATCCATTAACATAGTTCTCTGTTGTTTTGTTTCATAATGGAGCCCTTGAGATCTGCATGGTTAGCTGGGTTTTGTCCTTGTATGATTATTGATGGATTAGGGGCTGCTGGGCGACTTTCCGCGCTAGCTCCCTGCCTGCCTGCCTCCCTCCCTGCCTGCCTCCCTCCTTGCCTCCCTTGCCTACCGCCCTGCCCGACACCAATTCCCTAAAGGAGGCAGATTAGTTTGCCTCGGTAGCTGTAAAGGAGCCAAGTTTTGATTAATTAGTCATTAAAAGTGGTGCATCCAAAAAAAGGGAAGGGAGGCGCGTGCGATCCCCCACTCCAAATGAGTCACTGACAAACGAGAGAGAGAGTGAGATAGGTGAATTTCCGCTCTAATTGGACATTCTGTGAAATTGTTTAAGAGTCAGCTAGGGCCGAAATGCTACATACTTCTCCAGGCTGGACCATGTGAAGTTTAGCCAAATTATTCTTAGTTTTCGGCCTTGGGGAACTTCTGACAGTTAGGTGTTGTGAGGAGGATTATGGACGCATCTGTTACTCAAGCAGAGGGATTGACACTTGACTCGTATGTCAAATCAATAAATTAACCAACTAATTCACTGATTACGTGTTTTATGAAAGTTGTAAGCCTAAATTTCTCTCTGAAGCACATATTCATTATTGTTTTTATTATCTACCCTGATTGGTTGGATTTATTCGGATGCCAGTAATATCATTGGTCACTCTCTGATCCCAACCTCTTATTACCAATACTACGTTCAAATGCTTCGAGTACCTAAGTCAGCTGAAAGACAATAAACGTTGAATATTGTTGCCATTAACAGGGTGTGGCACATGGCATTCTTTATTTCATTCATACGCAACAATATAACACATTTGTTAACAATGAGCAGTTAGCTTCCATGCTAAATGTAATGATGAGTTCAGCTACTGTGTGTCCTTAACACAGGAGCTAGCTCCCATTGATCCAAGTCACCCAACCCAACCTTATATCATACTGCTTGCATCGACATTACTATTTTCTATTTCACCTCATTGTGACACTTTAACAATGGACCTATGCCCCTCAAGTGCCAGAGCCTGTCCCCTGAAGCGTGTTACCCAACCACGTTGCTCCCTTAAATGCTACTGTAGCCAATCGCTAGCGCATGTGGAGCCACTTCTGGCTGAGGAGTGAGTCTTACAGATCTCCATCTGCTGTATTATCTCCGGGCATAGTCCCACGTACTCCCACTGCACGACTGGACAAGCCTCATTACTGACTTGATGACAATACACTACAGATACAATATCTCCATTGGAGCCAGATTCACACAGCGGGGAATATAATCCTGTGGCAAAAAAGGAAATGTGAATTGTCACGTGGACAATAAGACATGTTTTCTTTCTTTCAGCGGCTGATACATTTGCCGTCAGGGCGAATAAAATCTGACACCCGAGGTGGAAATTGCAAACGTCAGAAGCTGATCGAATAAAGACACGGCATCTGTATCATTAGCCCATCAAATATGTTGTCTCCAAACACGCAATCTGGACATCTGCTTAAAGGGATGACAGCCGCACCACGGAGATTGGAGATTGATTTTCATACACAACCCTCACTAATGATAGAAAACATAAAAAAAATCTCATTTGTGCGCTGCCTCGCGGCCGTCGCCATGCGTTTGTTGCAATACTGGGGAGACGTCCGCGACTTCAAATGAATGAATGGCGTAGGAGTCCATTGAAAACACTTTCTTGGGTCCAAATGACTGTTTTCCATGCAGGCTCCGGTTGAATTTACTGAACTCTGATGTAGGGTATAGTGTGTGGTTGAGGACGTGGCCTGTCTAGCATCTGCTCTCACTCTGAGATTGTTCTTAAAAAAGATCAATACAATTTACCCATCGTTGAAGAATATGGCAGATATCAGATAGCATGACTACTATATTGAAGAAAACATAAACACACGTTTTGATACATCTATTGTCACAGCCTGTTAACCGTTATGAGTTAAAATGCACATACACTGAACTGACAAAGTTCTTGTGGTAGCAAACTTATTTACGTCTACTGTTCGCTTTATGTCATTCAACTCTGGTCCTTGTTGTCATAATCACATTATAATCAGAGAGGGATTCAGAACTGGGGCACCAGGTTAGTGAAATTAACAAGCACTGTGCTAAAAATGAGCAAAAAGTTTTGGTCCCCCCAGGACAGGAGTGAAAGAGCCCTGCTTTACAAACATCTGTCCAAAAAAAATGAAAGTGGACTCCAGTTAGAACGAGGGTTCTCAAACAGGGGTTAATTGAACCCTGTCTAGCTGAACCTTCTGTCTGGCTCAACCTTCTGTCTCAGAATCACAATATGGGTAGGTAGATTGGGTAGGTTACTTTTTAATATTAAATTAGCTGTCTAATACTGCAATCAATTAACATAACGTTTGGATCACTCAGACATAGTACCATAGTGAAACTATTTTCAGTAACTTTTAAATCGCTTCAATATTTGGAGACATTAGATGGCATTAAAGGAATACAATACACAGACAATACCCCATAAAGCAATTTATATTATATAATAAATAATTTAAATTCACCGTGTGCATAAGTTATCAGACCCTTTGCAAATCACTCCAAATTGAGCTCTGAGGTATCCTGTGTCCTTTGATTGTCCTTGAGATGTCACTAGAACTTGATCCGCTCCCATCCGTGACAAATTCAATCGATTGGATAGGACGTAGAAATGCACACACCCCATTGGACAGTGAAGAGACCTAAATATCGCAGTTTATAACGCCCCACATCCAATCAGAGAGAGTTTAGATCGATTACATTTTTTAAAAATAATAACGATTTGTGTCCATGCTACAGCAACATCTGGAGCACGTACAGGATTCTGAATTCTGTCCAAAAGCACCAATGACTTCAGTGTGACTGTAACGATGCTGGATGGGTGTAGTGCAGGTTGAGCCAAGTGCAGAGCCGTAGGATCCGTTTAACGGGTATTATTTAATGATAAACACAAAACAAACCGTAAACGGCGAAAAGACTATACTGTGAAAATGAAATCAAAGTGCGCATATAGCGTCTTATACAAAATGTTCACTAACAACAGTAAATATCCCCACTCACCTCTAAAGCAACCGTGACATACAAATAATGCTAAGCAAGGAGTGACTTGCTGGCGACCCCTTTTATCCCCACATAAAGTGACAGATTACTAACAGCTGTGACCACGTGAAAGAGGAAGTAATCACAGCTAGTGAACACAAAAACACGGAAGTGGATCACCGAAATGGAAGTGTAGCAACGCCACCACACCAATCGTGACAGTATCCCCCACTAAAAGGCTAGCTCCCCAGATAGCCGAACGAACCAACAAAAACCACAAGGGAGCAACAAGACAGGACCCACAGTTAAACCCAATGGGTCAGTCCATCAGGACGGGTCCAGTCCTGAATAGGCCACGGTAGCCGACCGCCATCTCGAGCGGCTGAGAGGCCGCCAGTCCGAGCGGCTCAGGGTGCGCCGTGGCGGCGGCCATCGTGGGCGACGTGGCGGAGGCCATCGTGGGCGGCGTGGCGGAGGCCATCGTGGGCGGCGTGGCGGAGGCCATCGTGGGCGACGTGGCGGAGGCCATCGTTGGCGACGTGGCGGCGGCCATCGTGTGCGTCGTCGTGGCGGCCATCGTGTGCGTCGTCGTGGCGGCGGCCATCGTGAGCGTCGTCGTGGCGGCGGCCATCGTGAGCGTAGTCGTGGCGGCGGCCCATCGCCATCGAGCGTAGTCTTGGCGGCGGCCATCGTGAGCGTCGTCGTGGCGGCGGCCATCGTGGCGTAGTCGTGGCGGCGGCCATCGTGGCGTAGTCGTGGCGGCGGCCATCGTGAGCGTCGTCGTGGCGGCGGCCATCGTGGCGTCGTCGTGGCGGCGGCCATCGTGAGCGTCGTCGTGGCGGCGGCCATCGTGAGCGTCGTCGTGGCGGCGGCCATCGTGGCGTAGTCGTGGCGGCGGCCATCGTGGCGTCGTCGGCGGCGGCGCGTGGCCTTCGTGGCGGCGGCCATCGGCAGCCATTGTGGGCGCGATGCGGCAGCCATTGTGGGCGGCGTCGTGCGGCAGCCATTGTGGGCGGCGATGCGGCAGCCATTGTGGGCGGCGATGCGGCAGCCATTGTGGGCGGCGATGCGGCAGCCATTGTGGGCGGCGATGCGGCAGCCATGGTGGGCGGCGATGCGGCAGCCATTGTGGGCGGCGATGCGGCAGCCATTGTGGGCGGCGGTGCGGCAGCCATTGTGGGCGGCGGTGCGGCAGCCATTGTGGGCGGCGGTGCGGCAGCCATTGTGGGCGGCGATGCGGCAGCCATTGTGGGCGGCGATGCGGCAGCCATTGTGGGTGGCGTGACGGCGGCAGCCATTGTGGGCGGTGGCGTGACGGCGGCAGCCATCTTGGGCGCGGGCGTGACGGCGGGAGCCATCGTGGACGCTGGCGAGACGGCGGCAGCCATCTTGGGCGCTGGCGTGACGACAACAGCCATCTTGGGCGCTGGCGTGACGGCGGGGGCCATCGTGGACGCTGGCGTGACGGCGGCAGCCATCTTGGGCGCTGGCGTGGCGACGGCAGCCATCTTGGGCGCTGGCGTGACGACAACAGCCATCTTGAGCGCTGGCGGGACGGCGGGAGCCATCGTGGACGCTGGCGAGACGGCGGGAGCCATCGTGGACGCTGGCGAGACGGCGGGAGCCATCTTGGGCGCTGGCGTGACGACAACAGCCATCGTGGACGCTGGCGAGACGGCGGGAGCCATCGTGGACGCTGGCGAGACGGCGGGAGCCATCTTGGGCGCTGGCGTGACGACAACAGCCATCTTGGGCGCTGGCGTGACGGCGGGGGCCATCGTGGACGCTGGCGAGACGGCGGCAGCCATCTTGGGCGCTGGCGTGACGACAACAGCCATCTTGGGCGCTGGCGTGACGGCGGGGGCCATCGTGGACGCTGGCGTGACGGCGGCAGCCATCTTGAGCGCTGGCGTGACCACAGGAGCCATCGTGGACGCTGGCGTGACGGCGGGAGCCATCGTGGGCGCTGGCGTGACGGCGGGAGCCATCGTGGGCGCTGGCGTGACGGCAACAGCCATCTTGGGCGCTGGCGTGACGGCGGCAGCCATCTTGAGCGCTGGCGGGACGACGGCAGCCATCTTGGCGGGGCGCTAGCCATCGGCGCTGGCGGGACGGCAGGAACCATCGTGGACGCTGGCGTGACGGCGACCATCTCAGGCGCAAGCGTGGTGGCGACCATCTCAGGCGCTGGCTCCTGTAAATCCAGCCATGTCCTCCACCACGTCCTAATAATGGCCGTGGGCTGGTCATCCAACCCCTCCGGGGGTTTTTCTGTCCCTGACGTCGGCGGCAGAAAAGGGTCTTCCCACGGTGGGGGTAGTGGCTGTAGCTCCAGGGGTTTTCCTCCTCCTGTCTGCAGCCCCGGAACAGTGGGCGGTGTCTTCTGCCCGCCCCAGCCGACGTCCGATGTTGCGGGGACTAGTCGACTGAGGACGGGATCCCATAGCAGGGCGTCTTCCAGGGAGTCCTCCTCCCTCGCTCGTAGACCGCCTCCTCATCATCCGAGGAGAGGGAGTCGGACCCCAATCACCAGGTGTACTGCTCCTGCTGCCAGGTCGGAGCGCTAGCGCTGAATCCACTCCTGCTGCTTTTTGGGTGGGCATTCTGTAACGATGCTGGATGGGTGAGCAGGTTGAGCCAAGTGCAGAGCCCTCGGATCCGTTTAAATTTAATGATAAACACAAAACAAACCCGAAAAAACTATACTGTGAAAATGAAATCCAAGTGCGCACTTATACAAAATGTTCACTAACAAAGCTAAAGCAACCGTGACATACAAATAATGCTAAGCAAGGAGTGACTTGCTGGCGACCCCTTTTATCCCCACATAAAGTGACAGATTACTAACAGCTGTGACCACGTGAAAGAGGAAGTAATCACAGCTAGTGAACACAAAAACACGGAAGTGGATCACCGAAATGGAAGTGTAGCAACGCCACCACACCAATCGTGACAGTGACTCAGGGTTACACATATGTTAACTGTGGCGCTTTATACAGACAGTTGTGAAAGTGTTTGATTTGCTCAATAAGCATTCTCCACCTGCTCCTCTTATAGCTCACAAGCAACTCACATCATCTATAATAACGTAAGTGAATCTAATCAAACCTACAAAACCTTTTTTTAAAGTATGCGTTATTTCATTTGTGCTGGTTACCCAACGGACTACAGAAGCTGCTTTTGTATGAAACCAATTAATCAACCCACAACCCCCGTTCGTAGATATAGAAAGATTAGATTAATGAAAGAAGGATATATATAAATACGGATAAGTAACCCTATTGTGGTAAATGAGCATCAGCTATATTAATAAAATCACTCGGCTGGATAAAGTGTCTTCATTTTAAGGAACGTTAAGCTCAAAGTCGTTCTTAGATGGAAGTTAAACACAGTTATTTCTTCTCTTTTGAATGCTGTTTAGATTTTTTGTGTTCTACCTCAGACACGGGATATAATAATATTGGAGACAATTTTGATCACATATGTCAGTTCATATTTGTTACAAGGCAGAAGCCCTAGGATCTGCGACTACAAAAATAGGACTGCATACTACAGTGTTCCAGAATACAGATTAGGCCATGAAATAATAAGATAGCCTAACAGACATGTTCTCTTTAATCAAACGTGTCATATTAAGATAGAAATGACTCAGCACATCAGACTTAGTTTTTTAGATATGCCAATTTGGTTTAAATGTGTTTGTTGTGCACTCGCTACCAGACAAACTACACAACAGGTCATTAAACATCTCTTGACCAGAAGCTTGGCACTAATGGAATGTGCAAATGCTGAGTGTGCCCCAAATGGCATGGTATTTCCACAGGGCGCTCGTAAACATTACTGCACTCTGTAAGGGAATAGGGCACTATTTGTGACACAACGGGTGTTAGGGGGTGGCATTTTGATTTTAGACACCATCAGTATGAATGACAGTGCCTCACACAGTATCTGTCCCCAAGACAAATGTCGGTGTCAGGATGACATGCACCTAGCGTACTCCTGTCTGTCAGAGCACCACATCAAAAAGCTACGGGAGACAATCCAACCTAAATCAATTAACATCCAAATGAACACCCCCAGAAACCCAGGATGGGGCATTGAGCCTCCGCCCAGAGAAGATGCTATTTATCAGGCTGAATGACTGCCATTAGGTGGAAAGGGCAAAAGCCAGCGTACAAATTACCGTCACCTTCACCTGCTCATTAATTACTCCTGCCCCACTGGCAGGTGTTGGAGAATGGTACAAAGGCTGCTGAATTGGTCTGCTAGGACGTGTGAAGTTACCACAATGACCACTGTACCCCAGGCATTATTTACAGAGCTCGTCTATGTCAAGACTAACAATTTACAATTATGACATATAATTAATTGCAATACGGGTGAAATCGCTTTCCTTTCAAAAACATTAAAAGGGCAACAAAGAGCAAGTTCTGAACCACTCCTCTGTGTAAGGACTGTCTGTCACGAAACTCCGGTGTAGTGCAGGGAAGAACCTGGCGCAGAGCGGGTATCTCACTGTCGATAGGGGTTTTCTTAAATGAATAAACCAAAACACGAACGGAAAACATACACTAATAGTTACACAAAGCGTCTAAATTACCATACAAAACAGTGCTGTCCCAAAATACAAATAACACTCACCGAACTCCGACCTGACCTATGAACAATATCCAGCAACTTCTGACATTACCTAAGACACATAAATAACCCCGCTAATTGCTAATTCACCCCAGCTGTGAATTTCCAAAACAACCTAGCCACCCAAACCGAGAGTCAAGGTAAAAAAGAAGAGTCAAAGTGTGCTCGGCATTTAGGCCTCTTCACCGGGCGTGGCTGGTGTACTGATACCACCTGCTGGCTGGGTCCAGTGCGTAGGATATCCTACACGGTCCTCCCAGAACACCCTGTTAGAAACTATTTTGGGGCGCCTCCAGGGTGCCTTCGTGCCTTTTCCTAAGGAGAACTGATGTGGTTGACCCTGGTAGACGCTCTCTCCCGTCATCATCTGAAGAGAGGGAGCTGGACCCCCAATTGCCCTGCCTGTTGTATCGCCGCTCCCACTGCTCCGCGGTGCGATGGTGAGCTTCATCCCTCAGGGAGCTGTAGCTAACCTCCCACATGAATCCACTCACCGTCATGCTCTGCTGGCTCATTATATTCTAGGCTGGATATTGTTTATATGTCACGTCGGAGTTCGGTGAGTGTTGTTTGTGTTTTAGGTAATGCTGTTTTTTGTATAGTATTAGTCGAATGCTACTGAATATTCATGTTGAACTGGTACAAAGATGTATAAAGCCGCAGTGGACTTGAACCATCTAAATTGGAAGTTTGAGAAGCGTTGATGGGATACACATTCTCTTGATATCATATTTTTAGTCTTGTTCCAGGCCACACAGTCCCTGATTTGACTACATTACCATATGTAATTGGACAAATTATTCCGTCACAGTGGGAGCTTATTTAGACAATTCAATATGCAAAGAATCAGCGCAAGATGAACAAACTGATAAATGTGCCCTACAGCGATACATAGATAAATATACATAATAGTTAGATATTGCCGGCGGATTTAAAGATGAAGAAACTGATATATGTATCTATATATATGTATATATATGAGAAATTCAAACATAGATATATAATAGATTTGTAAATATTACTTTTCACCTCAGACATAAATACTCCTTCATAATGACGTATAAAATCCCCCAATATTTTTCTTTTTCTTATATAAAATAAAGAAAAACTAAATAAGACAGTTTTTACATATCTTTGACCTTAGCAGAACAAGTGCAGGTAATCAGTGGAAACCCACTGATGCGTTCCCTATTGTAGAAACACGCGATTACGGTACTAGTGAAACGTAATTAAGACGGCATAAAAGCAAAAATTCACATCTGGCGGGGGGAATCGTACCAGCGCCTTACAGCTCCGCCGCCAACGGCACTACCCACTGCTCCACCCTGCACTCTTCTTACCGGTTTTCATATTGTATAAATTTACAGTGGCAAAACGCAGCGCGCGCTCTAGGTTTTCGTATCGTAGCAACCCTGGTGGTGCCGCGACTTGCCCCTCCAAATGGGATATCCCTATTTGGAGCAGCGGGTAGTGCGCATGGCTGCGGAGCCGTACGGCGGTGGTCCGATTCCCCCTGCCGGCGTTCTTGTTTTAACGTAAATGCATGGTAGATACGTTTCACCAGTAATGTAATCGCGTGTTCCTACAATAGTTCCCAGGGAGCGTAATTCTTGAGATATAGGGTTGTGTAAACCATAGTTACTGATGTCTATGCCAGGACCTGCCCTGAAGAAAAAAGAAAATCCTGCGGTATAAAACCCACATCCATCTTTGGGCTGGTTTTGCGATGTCACTTTTCCCCTTACTTTCTAAGCTCCCAACCCCCTGGGAGCACTAAATCTTGAGTTCTTTAACCTGTTCCTAGCCTGTCTCGGTGGGCGGTGTTTGTTTACCACAACCCCCCTGCTATTAGAAAGACACCTGCTCGTGCTTCTCAAAAACATCCTAACAGACCTTTTTATTAATTTCTTTATATTTTACTTTGACTCTTCTGAGAGTTTTATTTGTGGAACATCTCTGCATTATTCATTGTGTAATGGCCCCATTGATCCAGATGTTTTTCCCCTATAGTGCTCCATTAACTTTCAACACTCCTACTGACCTGATAGCAATATCTCCTAAATGTTATCATGATTCCTGAGTAGTTGGCAATTAAATGATTGTTATTCACATCATGTGGTGGCTATGGTATGTGTGGTACGTAGTTAATGTAGGGAGTTAAACAAAAGCTACCATGACAGAGCAGTTATTATCAATTTAAATTAATATTATGGAGCAGTTATTTCTGTTATTGCAGAGCAGTTGTAATTACAGATAATATTACCATTATAAGCAGTTATTTCTGTTATTACAGAGCAGTTATAATTACAGAACTGTTATAAGTACAGCACAGTTATTATTAAAAGCAGTTATTACTACAGAGCAGTTATTAGTGCAGTAATTATTACAGAAAAGTTATTAGTGCAGTCATTATAACAGAGCATTTATTATTACAGTAATTAATACAGAGCATTTGTTATTACAGTAATTTTTACAGAGCAGTTATAAGTGCAGTACTTATTACAGAGCTGTTATTAGTGCAGTAATTGTTACAGAGCAGTTATTATTACAAAGCAGTTATTATTACATAGTTCAGCATAGGAGACATTTATGGTCTGATAGAAGATAGGCTAGAGAGAAGATAGAGAGGTCACGTTCAGATTTGTTTAAATCCTGTGAGGCTGATTCAAATCCAGGTCTCACATCAACCAGGCTGAGTAAGACTTTACCACTGCACCAGTCTGGGACAGGCCTGGCATGCCAATACGAGTGAGCTAAAATACCTCAGCACAAGCTAAAACTTGTTAGCTCCACTTATCAGTCCATCTTGTGATTAATTGATAACGACCAAATAGACTTTTTAACATCGGTAAACCTCCAGCAGTCCATCCTACAGGGATTGAACTTAAGCGTTTCGGGGGAAACCGGCCAACCGGACTAGCGCACAGGGTTTTTCCCGCAAAGCACGGTATAAGCTTTACCATTAGAGATATTTGACACGCGCTCAACTAGCCCAGTGAAAAGGTCTGGAGCCCGACTGCTCGTCTCTCACGGTGTCCCCCAGAGTGGCTCTGCCCCCGGGGTTTCTAATGACAACATCTGTCTCTCTCTTTCTCTCGGTCACTTTTCGTCTGTAGATAAATAAGTATTACAGATGGGATGTGCGTTACTCCCTCTCTCGTCACCTTCCTGAATGGAGTGCGCTGTGTACGACTGGTCTATGCTGATAAAATGTGACAGTGCAGTGACCTTTTCCATTCCCCCTGGACTAAACCTCTGATAATAGGAAAACCATTAAAAATCCAATACCAGGAAATGAACCTCAACAACACTCCTGGCCAAGAGCAGCTTGGGTTCTAACTTACTGTGGCGTGTCCCAAAAAAGAGCCTATTTCCTATGCCGCCCACCGGCATCCCCGGTGAAATGTAGTCCACACTAGCCAACAGAACACCAGTATGAACTCGGACAGACAGCGTTTTATTTCTGAGCGCGGAAAACATCAATTATGGCCGAAACAAACGTCAAGACAGAAGGAGGCTGCTAGCTTGCTATGGCGACATGCACACATTCATTGTGATCACAAATTGCTCTTCTTATAAATTAAACACTTGCGATGATTAGTAGGCACTAATCCATTCTGGTTTTGTTCTTTTCACTTTTTTTCTGCAAACAATTTTTAATTAATCGTCTATTTGTATTGATGAGGCGTCTTCATTATGAGGTTTGGCAGATTCGTCGTGATGACAAACTGCGTGGTTGGCCGACCTCCACACAAATTCTCATTTACTTTATAATTCAGCATTCTTCTTTTTGTTGTTCCTTGAAACAATTTTTACTTTCTAAAGAACCTGTAAAGAGAGTGTGTTCAACAAAAGGAAAAAGTATAAAACTTCCAAGAATTTACATTAATGTTTTGAACACAGGAAGAGAAACTAACTTGTATGTAATAGCTTTTATGCTCATTAGTACAAAGTTTTTAAGCGACGTTAAAAGGGCAACTACTCGGTTACTGTTTACATTATACCATCAACTTGTACTACTACTGTTTTCCATTTTTCTAAGTCATTCAGGTATTATAAATAGTATTCAATCCCAGGCCTGATTGATTTTAAATGTTTGCTGTTCTCATGTGAACAACACATTCATTGGGTGTTATAGTGAAGTGCTGAAGTAACACAAACACCCTGTTGAACTAAGGTTTATCAAGGTTTATGCTGTCGTACAAACACCCCATATGGCATATGGTGCGTTGTCGGGTACACATAGAGAAATAAATGAAGTTCAATTTAAGATTAATGACTGCAATGTGAAGAATGGCAAAAAGCAATCCTTAGCGTGCTATAATCCTGCATGTGTATGCAGCATGTGTGTGTGCGTCGGTGGTCGTATTCTCTGTGTGTGTGGGTTTTTTACCTAATGCAACTCCCACCTAATTATTAGCGACCTCTCTCTACGGTAAAATCCTCGCCCATTGCTACGGTTAAGTTTCATCAACACACATACAAACAAAAACAAACAGAGCATACCCTCTTCCTGGGATTGAATATGACTTGCAGAGAGGCAAGAGTTTCGATTGGATGTAATTTGCACCAATACCTCATGTCAGCGAAGCCGGGATCATTGTGACGAGCCTATTCCAGCTCTACATATGTTATCATGACTTGGCTGTGCATGAAGGAGACTCACCGGCGAAAAGCTTAATCCATTTTAGCCTGACGGAGAGTTAGGCATCCCAAAAGTCACCCTGGACCATAACTAGTGTACACACTTTTAAACCAACTGCCATTGGCTTCTGGACAAAAGTAGTGAACTATAATTATAGACAATAGATTTGCCATTTAGCGCCTAAATTAAGCACAATACTTGTCTGCAGTACGTAATGCTCATATGGTTAGATGACCACTATAGGTAGTTAGTGTAAGTATAACATGAATGTACAATGTCAGTACACATTACTATTATTCACTTTGAAATGAAAGTCGGGCAACTCATGTTTTGACTATGCTGCGCTTGTGCTCTAACGCATCAATGAAATAATTATCAAACCTAATTAAAATCGCAGATATCAAATTATAATCGCAATAATTAAGTTTTTCTGTGATCAGTGCTCCAAATCCACAGCGTAGATAATCGTAATTATATTAGTTGTCGGCGGTATCAAATGGTTTAATTAAATGGACTGTTTCACGACTCTGCCTTCTGTCCATCTAGGCTGGAGGATTGGCATGTATCCCAAACGGACTAGCGGACTTTGTAGGTCACAAGGTGTCATTTGGGATCCAGGCAGGAAGATCATGGTGATAATGTGTTCATTTAATGTCTGGGAGTTTTCATCGTTTCTCTGGATATAGTCTTGATTTAGATAAGTGAAAATATAGAGAGGTGTCTGCTGCACGTTTGTTGAGGTTTATAATTCCCAGGTGGACATTTAAAACACAACACACCCTTGTTTTGGTTGCCGTGGTTTCTGCGTTTGGGATTTTATTTTATTATTTATTATTTTTTTTCTGTTAAATCTCCGATCTGGTTGCTCAAAGATGGGGTGGGGGCAAATACAACAGAAAAACGTTAGATTCAACTATTAATCTGCCTTTAATCTGTTATGCTTGCACCGGGGGGCTATTTGAGTTTGCAGAACAGAAAATTGGAGTACCCAGAGTTCAAATGAATAACATAAATCCATTAGCTAACAGATTACCCTGATAGAAGAATTGTTTAGAATCTTAGCAGCGCTCCCCTCTGATTCGTCCCAGCATGCTTTAGCAAAGATCAAAGCCTCTGGGACATTAGCAGAAACTAAATCACAGCCTATTCTCTTTCACGTTTTCAAGTGAGGCCTTTTCAGTACTCAGAAGTTCAGAAGTGGCACTGTGTAGCAACACTGTTTCAGTTGGCTCTAAAGAGCAAGTACAGATCTAAAAGTTAAAGAAATGCTTACGTTGGGTCATTTATTCAACCGATATCAACAGCAAGTCTGATTACAGTAGGGGTAACTGGTGTTCTCTGCAAACAGAGTCAGTATCGTATCGGCAAAACAAAAATAATTAATCTTTGTTGACAGTTTGCAAAAAAATAGTAATTGACAAATCAATTGACCAATGAGTGCTCAGCAACTGCAGCTGCCACAGCCGACTCTGTCAAGCTAATATTAGCGTTAGCATTATTGGAATAGATGTTATAATCCTGTGAAAATTGGCTTACGAGATCATGAACTTAGGCCTAAACTTGCCCCCTACAAAGTCATCAACTGACTATATCACCATTCAACCGATCATCTACCCAGCTGTACCCTCTCTATTTATGGAGGATGCATTCAAAAACAGTCCGACTATCATGTTTGACAACACTTCACCAATTCAGTCTCAAAATTGAACAAACCCCTATGATAAATATGAGCTGGTCGTGAACGCAGTTCAGGCCAACAACCAGATGCAACAGGCACACGCACACTGGTTGTAAGATACAATATCAGGACGGGTGGTTCTTTGTCAGCAATCATTGACATTTCATTCAGCGTATTCGGCGCAGACTCCTCAGTGTTGGCCCACGCTTGACTGAGCTAGCAACCGTAACTTACGGGGGGTGATGTCTACAGGTGAAGTTTGCTGAGCGAAATTGAGGTTTCGAGTTCACATTGAGTTCTTAACCACTAAACCGCAGTGTCCAGTAAACAACTCAGTGTCCACAGCGGTGCACCACGTAAGGAAAAGGGCGAGAAACGAGACACAGAGAGAGCTGAGGCAATTGGTTCTCCGCTTCCCTCCTATCAGTCCCGGTTAGGAATCGTAGAGAGCCGCGATAAGACCCAACTCTAATAGACAGTAGCATTATATTTGTGTCTGCCGGCAGGATAATGATGTTACAGTGCCGGGAACGGTTGATCTGTTCTCCAGTAATGTCTAACGGCAACAGCCGAGGGCTCAACATGTTACAATGAAATCCAATAGGACATTCAACCGCGGGCCAACCGGTAACAGTGTCGTCTGCGTTTGCTTCAAATGCCATTACGTTGAACATCCAAGGAGATATGAGCGTATGAGAAGCACCGCCACCCGACCAGGGATTTATAATGAGCTGTTATTCAGCTGTTAATGCAGCTCACTCAAACAACTTTCCCAAGCTACATTGTAAGTTGTTTCATTAGAAACATGCCTTTTATACCTTCAGCATTTTTTTATTATGGTTATAAAGAAGACAAATGATATTCTGCAGTGAGAGTTTCCTTAACACACGACCAACTTTGAATACTTTGATTAGACTATAGGATCGTTGGAGTTTTTTTTTTACTGTTTATTTCCTTTTAGTTGGTGCCCGTTACCCCTTAGCTAGCTAATGTATAGCTAATGTATAGCTAGATATCGTATTGATATCAAATTATAATGTTCAACTGACCGTGGTTCGATTTGAAGGACCGCAAATGCTTCAATTGCCGTGAATTGTTGCAGTGTCTTCTGTAACAATTTCCATGGATTTATAAGTTGAGTAGAAATTACCAGAATGCATTGTCGACGCTTTGAGGTTGTACTTTGAGCAAATATACAAGATTATAGTAAGTTTAACAAGGCGCACCACAGATTTCCAATCCTATTAATTTCATTGGTCAGTCGTGACGCCCTCACTCACTCCTGTTTGTATTCGTCAGATCGGATTATTTTCTTACCCATCTCTACACCCTGGATCTGGGCGTTCATGTGGATGTCAATTTGTCATGTGTCACCTACCTGAACATTGTTTAGTGCAAAGATCCATCAGGTTTCCAGAAATCTCCTGTTCTGACTGGTTCCAGTTCCAGACATTATTCTCATCTCAGCCTCGTTCGCGGGTAAACGCCTCTCGCCTCTCGCTAAACAACCTTCTATTTACGCTATTGGTTAGAGCTCTCCATATTCTCAGTTAAACCAGGGAGGCTTTAGTGCGGCTACCGTCTCTATTATGCAACACATGCTCTTCCACCAACCTTTATTTATTCATTCCCACAGTCATATTCTTAGAGGCTCCACTGCAACCCCAATTAGGGGCGCCTACACTCTGACCCCCCTATATATATCCCATGAATACACGCCCCCCCCTTCTCTCATCCTCCCCCCTTAAACTCCTCACATGATGCTACACTGTTGATTCCGTGCTGGCTTATATTCTAACATGGATCATGTTTGGCTCAGCGTGTAATTGCGGTCTAACAGGTAAACAGAAAATGCTTCTCCCAGCACTGCTCAGCAATGTGATTAAGGAATTAGCGCATCCTGAGTGATCACAGTTCTACTGTGCAGTTTAGAAGCAGTTGCTCTGTCCAATGACTTTACGATCTATGAACATCACAGTTAACTTGTTCCCTTCTAACCAGCGACAGATTGAGACCTGGGATGCCGGGTGGGGACATTTTAAGATTGATGTTGAACAGATATCCAGCAGATAACCAGCAGACAAACTGCAGACGCACTGCAGACCACCAGCAGATAACCAGCAGATAACCTGCAGATAACCAGCAGATAAACTACAGATAACCAGCAGACAAACTACAGATAATTCTCAGATAACCTGCCGGCACTGGACAACGTGAGTTAGGCCAAGACTGGTTAAAACCACTGTCAATTGATGTGGTACGAGTCGGTGGACAGAAAAATAACATATTGGCAAACCCAGGGATCCCTTGGGAACATGTGATTACATGAATCAATAATGTTCTGTGAAGAAATAACAGCTTTTACATGGATTATTATATAAACAACGATAACAGATTTGGCCTTACAGGGATTGACTTTCATATGCGTGACATTTTTAAGTAGACAAGGGTTTCAAATGTACACCTCCTGGAGAATGTATGACGTCCATATATTTTAGACAGCCAAGGCCCCAGGGGAAAAGAAGCATACCATAATGTACCAGAAACTAGAGCTTTAATGTCTGACACCTGTATCACCTTTCAGACAAGGCACCATTCTTCTAGAGGCATATTACATTTTATGGAATAATAAAGCGTACTGTCTAGTCGAGATCCATAATTGTGGAGGCCGTATTGTTAAAGGTTCCCCCTACGAGGTGGGTCCAGCTTTCATTACTAGCCTGGCTGGGCTTAGCGAACCCAGACTGAGTTTCTGAGAGAAATGTTGTAAACGCCTGAAAAGCGGAGATTGACCTTTTCCAACCACATCAGCTAACAAGCTTTTTTTTAAACTTGCTGGAACTAGCTTACTGCTGGACTCAACTACATAACATACATCTGCGTGTGGTATTCGTCTGACTCCAGGTCAGTGGATAAATGTCCTCAACGTTCCCTTTAAGGTGTAGGCACTGCTGTTGTGGAGACAACTCCGGCCTGGAGCACTGGCATTTATTTATGGGTCTACTTGAGAAAGGTGTTAGTGAAGGAAGGAACTTGTTTTCTCCTCCTCTGCAGAGGATGGACTCCATCAGAGAAGGCTCTTACACACAAGCATGTACGGACACGCAAACACACACAAGCGCACAAACATACACACACACACACAGAGGTATAATACAGCAACACTGTTTTCCACTGTCTGAAATTGAAGTAAAGTGTTCTAGTAATATGTAGCGAGCTAACGAACCAGCCCACAGAGAGAAATGGGCTCGAGGTGGCTTTCACAAATCCTCATCCATCAGGAACAGTATTCTAATAACAATAACTAAAGTTTTTGGTATAAAGATGTTCCCCATTTCACCAAGCACTAATACTTTTCACTAATGACTTGAGGAGAAATTAGTCGTCAATGGTTTTCTTTTCTGTCTTTTCAACGGCAAATGCTGCTTGCGAGCAGAACAGAGAAAACCAACAGCTAGGAGGTGTGAGGTTAATGTGCACACCTAAAATGTTCCCTGGGATTTATGCAAATGTGATGCAGACCTAAAGTTCACACGGCACTCTACAATATTCTCCTCACTTTTTATAGAGATGGATATGTAATTATTATTCCATTCAGTGACATCAGCAGTAATGTTATTCCTTAACACAGCGCCATTAAGATATCCAATCTACGCATCTGGGTCGTAAACTGCACACTATTTACTATTACAATAAATGAATCCAGTCAAAAGAAGTGTGCTTCATACGGAATAGGCCGCTGATTTGGCCATAGCTAGTGACTCTGACATGAGCTTGGCTTTTTCTCGTATTGCCAACATCCCCGGAAAACAAGGCTGCACAAAAAAACGTTGTTGGTTATTTTAATGCACTTTACTAAAAGCAAACTTTCAATCCTATCATAAATGTTTGATACAGCCTGCCTGCCTCAGCCTTAAAAAATGTCCTCAAATGTGTTTTTTATTCCTTCAAAGACGGCACCCAGTCGCGTCATATTATAATGTAAATTATTGAAATATGATGAAACAGTAATGATGTGACATGTCCCTGACTTGACATAATACAACTATATTTGGTTAAATATTTCCAGCACGCTACGCTGATGACTGACGTCAGAGCCCTGGTTATTCCTGGAGATGATGAGTCTTGACTCTATGCTGATGGAATCTGATGCTCAAACCATAAAAAACGTTATTAAACGGCAATTAAAAATGATTGACAGGAGGCATCAGTCACAGTCTCTGTTAATAAATATATTTGTTTTCATAGTTTAAACTGTTATTACAATGCAAACTGTCCAAGTGACAAGCAACAAGCCAATAAGGCCTGGAACACCTTGAACTAATGACCATAGAAGTGATATATTATAAGATATGCATATCTATACTAGAACACCTAATGACCATAGAAGTGATATATTATAAGATATGCATATCTATACTAGAACACCTAATGACCATAGAAGTGATATATTATAAAATACGCATATCTATACTGGAACACCTAATGACCATAGAAGTGATATATTATAAGATACGCATATCTATACTAGAACACCTAATGACCATAGAAGTGATATATTATAAGATATCTATACTAGAAGACCTAATGACCATAGAAGTGATATATTATAAGATACGCATATCTATACTAGAACACCTAATGACCATAGAAGTGATATATTATAAGATACGCATATCTATACTAGAACACCTAATGACCATAGAAGTGATATATTATAAGATACGCTTATATACTAAAACGCCTAATGACCATATGTGATATACTGTAAGGTACGCATATCTATACTAGAACACCTAATGACCAAAGAAGTGATATACTATAAGGTACGCATATCTATACTAGAACATTGTGTGCTCTCATTCTACACACTCTTATGTGCAAGTTAATGCATATCCTGATTATGAAGTGCATGTCAGATGGTTCAAAAGATACCCTTGCTTTCATGTTCTCCATCTTTGACCTTAGTTAGATTAATGTGAAACTTCAAAAAGTGAACCTCCATTTTACTGCAGTGTGTGATGTATAAAGGGGTATTTTTTCTACCTGGCTCTATCATTCCCTGCTCCTGTACATCTTATCCCAATCGGATCACAACGCATATTTTAAATGTTGACACACTGTAAAATTGGCTCAAGGTTATACAGCCTTTTGGTTTTCTAGTGCTTGGGGTTGTTGTAGTCAAGATGCTATTACTCTGATGGATGGAGGTTCCAGCTGCTGCATGACAGTGATGACCTACCTCTCTAAAACGTGCCAGCGTCCTTTGGCCTGGACACAGATATCCGCAAATGTCTCAGTGGAAAAGATCAAGACTTTTATCTGACATGCACTTCATAATCAGGATATGCATTGACTTGCCCATTTAATGCTGCTCCAAGAGAAGTTAAGCTCTCCAAATAAAATGAAGGCATTATGTTTTTTTAACATACAGTATATTTTAACATACGGTATATTTACAGCATGGGTCCATGAAATGAAAAGGCAGATACATTATCGTGTGAAAACAAAGAACAATGGGGCTTAGTGTGACTTAACGTAACTTAACGTAACTTAACGTAACTTAACGTAACTTAACGTAACTTAACGTAACTTAACATAACTTAACGTAACTTAACGTAACTTAACGTAACCATTTCAGAATATTAGTTCAAAGCTAGTCTCAGGGGAATTAATGTGTAAAACTACCATCAGCTCCACCGAGATCTGCTGTTGCCCTTTCATTTTTAACACTGAAGTCTTTCCATTCTTGGCACTTGATTTGACATTTCTGCTAAGCTAACATGTTTAATTACGCAATTGTTTTAAGAGAGGTCTGACCTTTGGCATCCTAGTTGGGAATTTGTTCAGGTAATTGAAGAGATTTTACCCCACACTTCCTGAAGCACCCCACCCTGAAGGACCTCCCTCCCATCACACATTGGCTTGCCTTGGTAAGTAATTACGTACCATGCAGTCAAGCTGCTCCCACAAAAGCTCAATAGGATTTCATGGCGTTGCAAATGGAGTGATAGCCTTCCTTCCATAACCCTGTACCAATCTCCCACTTTATCAACATTAAAGCTCCTCTGTGCGCCTATCTAACTCTATCAACATTCTCATTTACAGCATTATCAATGTCTACACTGTATTTATGATCAATTTAATGTTGTTTCAATGGACCAAAAAATCTTCTATTTAAAAATAAAAACACGTAAGTCCTCCACATCTTAAGGCCATGAGAATCATAAATCTAACATGCAGACGGGCTTGCATGAAGGACGTATGTATCAAAATCCTGCAAGAGAGAGGAACATGCAGGAGAGTGTCATAGTGGGCTCTCTAAAGTAATTGGACAGGACCGAGTCTGCAGCTGGATGCTGATTGGTCAGTGGGAGTAGGAAGCAGGCCCAACGCGTGGAGTCAAGAGTCCAGAAGGAGGAGGAAAGAAGAGGAGAGGCAAAGCGAGGTTGACGTCTGTCTTGGGAGGGCTGTTGGGAGATCAGTGATTGATGCTGGGTAGCTGGCAGACCTAAAGAGGGAAGTAAAACAGACGGACAGACATCAGTTGGTGTAGCATTGAGCATACTAGATTTCTACAGCCTATAAATCCCAGCTACATCTGTTAATTCATCCTAATATGTTATAATTAAAATACGGTCATAACGAGCGAACACATAAAGCAGTAATAAGGTCCTGAACTGTGTACCAGAAACTCCTTGGAGTGGATCAAACGCACCACACAGAGGGTTTGTTGAGCCGGCTTTCGTGCACGCTTTGACAATTCCTGTATGCTGTTTCAGTAAGCAGCGTGAGAACTGCTTGACAAGATGTGCACGGTGGGACACATCAACATTATTCAATAGGAGTTGTCGGTATAACAGAAACAGATACCAAGTTATCAACATGTGGATTCTGTGCCAGTCTGTACTGGGTCTTTTAGTTAAAGATGTTTGGAGGATGGACACGACCGCGGGATCAAGAGGCTAGGAACACAGAGATAAGTATCAGATAATTGGTCAAGCAGGGGCTTCAAACATCTAACCAGGGAGAATGTGCAGTTTAAATTCAAACGCGTAGACATGTTGGGTTTATTTCCCTGTTGCCCATTTTTGTATGTACTTAACTGAATTATGGTGTTTTGCCTTGTGAGAATGGGATAGACCCTCTTCTCCCTTTTCAAAAAGTCATGAGATAACATCAAGACTTAATATAGTTTATAAGATTCAGACAATGCATTGCTATTTCTCAACGTCCTAATTTGACCCGTTTCTTTGCAGACACCCTCATCCTCACCTTGGTCTTCATACGCCTCCTCCTAGGTAAATAAAATGCCTGGTTAAATTGGTTGCCTGGTTTTCGCTTTAATCCTGTGAACATACGGCTCCCCTCCTGATGCAGTCTTCTGAATGCCGTATCATATGCCAGTGATCTGCAGAAACCCTAACAAAAAACAACGGCAAGAAATTCACTTGTTTCAATAGCAGTTTGATTATTTCATCTGTGTTCTGAGTCATCACTCTTTATTACGAAGAAGCCACACGACCAAAAATGATTAAGGAAAACAATTTAATGAATCAAATCAGAAGCCACAAAGCTTGCATGTTAAATTGAAAAATGAATGAGAAAACGTAACCAACATAAGACAACAGTTGTACAGTAAACTATTCAAAATAATCTCTTACAGACCAAAGTCCTTCAGAATCTTACAACGTCTTGACTTTACAGAAAATGCACTACTGATGACCCCTACAATAATGACAGTTCAAATAACAAATAAGCAACTTTGATTTCTCTTCTTTTTTTTACAACATCATTTCAATCACAACAAATTTTTTATCAATAAACAATATTATCCACCGATTCTCAGAGATGCTGTGGAGAATCCAAAAATCTTACTGGAAATAGTTAAAAATATCAATTGCTCATTGTTTCTGACACATTGCAAATGCCTTATTGTGTTCTGTCTATGTATGTTATGTCATCTGCATTGTGCGTGGGTGTACATAGAGTACATTGTATGCTTTGTGCTCCATTGCACACACTCACACACATTCATATAACCACATACAGGAAATGTGACAAAAATAAATAATTACATAAATATGCACGTAATGCTCAGTTCATGTTTGTCACTGTGACTCAATACACGTGAAATGTAGAATTCCAAAATAGAGCTTCAATATGAAACATTATTGGATTATTCGAGAGCTAGCTGATCTGCCTTATAGCCAAGCCGGCAGTGTTTCCGTCCACTCTGAATCTCAACATTAGTTGCTGTTTTCCAGGCAAAGCACAGCGCTATCTACCGCTTTCCTCCATTACGTCCACAGGGATCATGCTAGCTATTCATTTTGCTTGTTTCCCCCCCCCCTTGAAATGACAGTCTCGTTTATGGGTCAGTGCTGTCCATCCATTCACATTACGTTGCATTCTGAGAGGCCTATTTCACAGCCTGGTAACTCCTCAAGCTTCATCTCATCTTTCTCAGCCTCATGCGGTTCTCTTTATCCCTCTTTTTCAGAGCGTTGATGAACTGGCTGAAGAAGAGCTCCTGATCTTTCTTCTTCGGGACTTGCTTAAAGCGCAGGTCACGGCTGTGCCTTTCAGAAAAGTCTTTGAACGTTGACCTGGCGAAAGAAAAAAAAGAATCAGTCTTGAGAAAGGTGTGGGAGCGAGGCTGAGATCGTTATACACGTATATCCTTCTTGAGGAAAACCAGTACAGCACACGCGCACGCACACGCTAGCTTAGTTTGCGTGTGTTTTACTGTCAGTCAGATGGGTTTAGTATTGATGAAATGGGCGCCATGCAGACAGTCCAGTACAGTTATAGGAAGGTGAATGGAGAACAGGATGACAGGAGGAGTCTCCCACGGTATGTAGACTCACAAGTATTCACAAAGTTGCAGTTAAACATTCAGGTGCTTTGTGAGTATTTGCCTGACGCTTTATAATGATCTAGAGTTTTACCTTGGCTATTGCCTGCATAGACACAGTTAATTTCACGAGATGGGCAATGTGACATATTGATTATTTGCAAATGTAAGTTATGAGTAATGGAATAGCACACACAATAGCACACACACCGCCACCGTCTGTTTACCGTTCAAGCATGACACCTTTTCATTACTTTTCTTTCATTTCTGGGTAAACTATTTTTCCACTGTTCCATTCTCTAAATTGCTATAGAAGAATTCATTTCCAAATCTCCTTTTGATTTTAGGAAAACATGAAAATGTCCGTGCTCGCCTGTCGGAAGATTTGAAAGAAAAAGTCGTAACATTGCAATATTGCTGTGGGTGTAATTTAACATATTTGACTAGGAGTTTATGTATTTAAAATGCTGTCAGTTCCACTTTAAAGGAAGTCACAGAATAAAAGGAAGGTTCTCCACACATAGTCACCACCAATGGAGAAATATCGTCATTACAGTATCTGTATACACACATCTGCATTGCATGTATATGTTTGTGCATGTTTTTCCTTATAGTATTGGGGAAGAGTTGAACCCATTGTATCATCCACAAACACTTAGGTTAATAATTGATGACAACCTAATTTTAAAAAAGCAATATTGTTAATTGAGCATTTGTAACAAAACAAAAAAATTCTCAGCTCGTCTTAAAAACGTATTTTAAGTACTTTGCATCTACACAGGAGTAGTGTCCTTGAGGTTACAAAGTGGTTGCAAATGAATATTGGATTTAACATTCTGGCGGTGGGATGGAGTAGTTCTATCAGACCATCTGAAAAGAACCCACTTCAAACAGAGAGAACCACACTGTACACATGCCTGTTGCTCTCATTACACGCTGTCTTTGCACTTCTTTCCTTCAAGGAAAACATATGGGAAACTTGGAAAGGAAGCAATGTTATCAACAGGCACAATGACACACATCTCCCACATGAAATAAGTACGTATATATATATATTGTATATTACATATGACCTTGAAGAGCTAGCTTTTTGTTGAATTTTCCATCCTTTTATTTACCGACAGTTTTTCAAATAGGTTACAGATATAAGGCTAACTGACAATGATAATATATCAAATTACCATTTTAGTTTAGCAATCTAGCTTCATCAGGTTTAGTTGGTTGTAATTGGGATTTATTTAGTAAAAAAAAAAGGAAATAAACAATAAAACACAAACAATAACATATTTAAAATGTAAAGATATGGGAAATAGATAAAAACACAGTTATCAAAAAATCTAAACTACCAGTAGTCTTTTAAAAAATAGATAAAAAGGCCACAGTTCCATGCAGGTGGCACAAACAACAAAAACGTATAATATTATATCCAGCATTAACCAGTCATTTGAGTTGGTACTACAAATGGAACTATCTACACACACAGATGCACACTACATTTTCATCGAACTATTTAGTATTTAAAGTTTGATTCCCTTTATATAAAGCTTCAAATGGCATAGTTTGTATAGTAATTAAAGTATTATGCATTTTGAAATGTAAAATGTTCACAGTATTCCTGAATTTTGCTAATGTAAAGCGTAAACAGAAGTGATCCCAGAGTTAAACCTTGAGGTATCGCGGTATGATATTTTACACCCGTCTGTCTACATAACCTGGTTTCTGCCTGTTAACCCACTTTTGGCTAACAGCAGGCAGCACATCTTCTGTCACAAACAGGAAGTGAGAAACATTCACTGAATTATCAGTCTTCATAGATAATATAACTGCTGACAGCCGCAAAAGAATGCGATCTGAAGTGTGTATCTTTTCTGTCAGAACTCATCGGACCACACTTCATCATGCAGCAAGACAACAACACTGAAACGTTCTGCTATATAGCAACTAGGGTATTTTTCACTGGCAAATTCTCCTGATATATACGTAAATGCATTTGAACATGCCTTTTTTGCAGATTGTATAAGAGAAAAACAAATAAAACTGAAGATAGCAGCAGTTCAGGCCTGGCAAAGCTTCCCTAGAGAAGACACCAGGTATCTCTGGTTGGGAATATGCTAATGATGAAAATGATAATATGTTCTTTTTTAACAGCCATTTAATCTGCAAGTCACCTATTAATTATAGTAATATGGAGATTTTTACCTTGATGTGATTTTTGACTCCTCTAGTAGTTTTCTATATTCCTCTTTAGCTTGCAGCAGTTTGCTCTTTTTCTCCTTGTATTCCTCATTCATCCTTGCTTTGACAAACTGGTCGAACACCTGAAGACAGCAACACAGTAATGATTGGCACAAGAAAACAACTAGAGATCTTTGCAAGAATCAGTCAATGGCTGTATCCTAATGCTCTCTTCTGTCATCTTAGCTTCTGCCTTAATTCCATAAAACCGTTGACACGATAAGACCGTCAAGGTAAATGCAACCTGACATAAACCTCAATAATTCATCCCTAAGAGATTTGGGTATTTTTTTTCCCACCGTAATGAAGAAAACCAGGACAGGATACAAATGAACAATTCCACAGCCAGGTGCAAATACAGGTGTCTATATGTGCCTGAAAACCTGCCCACTCATTGTCCGTCAACAAGAGCCCATTTCAGTGGTTCAAAAGTACATTTCTGTTTACAGATGTTGTCGAGTCATTGTGACCCTGTAGAGCTATTCAAATTGCCATCCCCTTTGGTCCGCCCATTGGCTGTCCTGTTCTGTTGCTGTTCTGTTCCTGTGGTTTTCTGAATATTGAGGGTCAAAGCCAAGAAAGTCGGCCATGGCCCAAAAGGCGTATACACGCTGTGTTTCGGAATGTGGATTTTTCATTTTATAATCAACATCATTCACAATATAAATGCATTAGCCATTGCTAGTTAACCCATTCATTTACGAATCACAGAAAGTCAATCAATTTCTCGACCAATTAACCGAGCCAGACCAACGCTGCCCAGTTTACCTGTTTCCTCTCCTCCGCCGAGTTGAGCAGAAGGTAGCGTGGATCGAACACAATTTTGTGCAGTTCTTTCTCCCATGTGGAAAACGCTGAAACCTGAAGAGAAAAAGTCTACTATTTTTCACTTGATAATTATAATAATTCACTTGGAGACTTATTATGTCCTTTTAGTGTAAAGTAAAATATTACTCATATAAAATATAAACATATAGATGTATTTTATTCATTGTTATAAACGCACTGGGACAAAGACTGCACCTGGAAGTTACATGTTTTTACTTCCTGTTCCCTTTGTTTCCTTTATGCAGTACAGATATAGTTATTTTCTCAGAGGAAATTGACAGAATTGAGTATTATTTGTATTCCGTTTCATATGATATTACCCCTCTTTCAAGGAGCATGTCCCTGAAGTGTGAGACGCGTAGTTCTAAAGGTAGACCGGCCGGATGGAGAGGAGAGTTGCATGTCTCTGACCCCAACATCTCTGCCGGGTCCTGATTGGCGTCGGCAGGTTCCTCCAGCCTGTGAACAACAGAACAAGGCTGTAAACTGCATCCAAAATGGCCTCCTTATAAAAAGAGGCACCTTGAGGATATAGGTGCTCCACATACAGTGGTCCACATAGGGAATAGCTAGGCTAGTAAAAAACAATCCTCAATTACTGTATGTAAAAGCTTCAGGTGACACAGATGGCGAACCTGAACTTTTTCACTGAAATGCCAGACTTTATACGCCCTCTGAAAATGCATCATCGAATCTCATATAAATGTCAAATCAATCATTCAAATGACTTAAAAGCCCTTTAAACATTAGCACATTGACAAACCGCGCAAGCTACTGACTAGGATATTTCTTCCTGAGAAGCATACAGTAAATGTACACACTTATATTATATAATCACAGCTCTGAATCTGCCGGGTTAAGCTTCTAGCAGCTTTGTACACCTGGATTAGCGACATTTCTTCCATTTTCCTAGTTGATCTTTTCGAACTCTGTCAGATTAAACGGGGGAACATCTGTGAATTGTGATCTGTAGGTCTCCCAGCAGATGTCCAATTGGGTTCAAATCCAGGCTTTAGCTGGGCCGCTGAAGGGTATTTACTGACTTGTCCTAAAGCCACTTCAGGTTTGTCCTTGACTATGTTCTTTGGGTAGTTGTTGTGCTGAATCTTCACCCCAGTCTCAGGTAGCGCTCACTCTGGATTATCGTTTTCTTCTCGGACCTTGCTGCACCTCCCGGACCAAGGCCCAGTTATTGCCCAGCAATTTTTGTTCAGACGCCAGCTCTAGGAAGTTCAGATGGTTCCCAAAATATTTCATTTCACAATAATGGAGCACTCTCCAAGAAACCTTCAAAGCTCTAGCAAGATCTGTGCATCAACACAATTCTATCTTGCAGATTTGTGGACTTCATGACAACACGGGTCCCAGAAGAAAGGGTTGAATACCTCGGCTTTGATGGGATTCAAACCGACGACCTTTCGGGAGCACAACCTCTAGGATTTTCCGAGGGTGAATTAGTCCCACAAGGATTGTTTTAATTCTAGAGCAAAAGTAAAACAGTTTTTTTGCAGACCAGATTTCTCTGGAGACACACTATTCAATGACACCTGATTATATCATTAGAGGGTGGACAGCGAGCTCTATATATCCACAATATTGACCGTACAGAGATGAAGCCTCTTACATTTCTAACTGGGAATTGACCCACATCAAATCACATGGATACTGTCCAAGAGCTAACAGTGTTCATTTCCACTGGCTTGATTCAAATGACAAATAGACGTGGACGTAATGTAATCAAAGCTATTACAGAGAAGGAGAGACAGACTGGACACATGAAGAGCTTTTGTTTGAAGTTCTGTAATTCAGACACTATAACAAGCTATTGCTGCTCCAATTGAAGAGGACAGAAGTTTAATAATTAATTATGTTGGTTTAATAATAAATCGTACAGGATAGTATGAGAAACCTCTATCTTTAGTTTGCAAGTGAAGTATCAGAACAACGTGTGCAAAGTTGTGAAGGCAGATGGAATTACAGCAAATATCCGGATTCACAAGAGGTGAGAATAAAAGTTCCTTGATGAACCCATCTTAGCTTTTAGGGTAAACATTTGTGATCTTACACACAGGAGATGCAGCTGACTAAGATCTAATACGCTTCGATGTGGCTTCAAATTGAGACTGTTCTGTGGAAACATGTTATCGTACTAGAATACTTGGAATGTGATTATGGCATGAAGACAACACCGTGCTCTGTTACCAGTTGTATGTTAGCTACTAGCTGGGGACTTCTAACACCTCATTCTGATTCAATTATTAGTCATTAGATGAACACACTAGGTCTGAATTTAAGATGGCATCCTATTCACATTAACATTTTCTGTCACGTTTTCCCAAACTCTCCCCTTTTCGCCGGTTCTGAGGCCCCACGGTCACTCACTTGTTCCTCTTTGTTTTCGTACTGCTCTCCTCGTCATCGTCGTCGTCCGCGGACGAAGAGTTAGAACCATCCTCTGCTGAGAAACAATAGAGAGCATGCACACACAGACACTTCCTCAGTGGACCGAAACAAAAGCTAGCGCGCTGTCCTGTTCTGCAGAACCCGACGGGTGATTGATCATCAATGAAAACCAACGTGAATTATAGACGACAGTAGTTCGTTTTGAAAACCCTCCTTGGCTGAACTTACGAATACACAGAGGGGGCATAATTAGCACACATCCTTTCTCAATGAACTCCAACTGTATATGATTAGCGAGGCAGTATGCCAGGACTGGTACGACCGCTAACCATCTCATCAGCCACGTTCCTGTTCGGGTCATTGGGGTGGCCCACATATTCACCAAAGCTAATTCCCCAGACATGCTTTGTTGGACCAGCGAAATTCAGACGGTTAAAAGGTCATCAACACATAATCAGCTTGAAACTGCAATAAGGCTCAATCAATAGAGGCAAATCAACCCCCGGGAAATCTAGTCAGAGGAGATAATATCTTCGCCCGACACGATCCAGTTCAATATTTGCAGAGCGAGCGACACGTGGGACTCCCTCACTATCAAATCTATTAGAACACAAATGATAAGCCTCGTCGTGTCCCAAACGCCGCCCCACCCCATAAGGATGTACACTACCACGGGGTTTGGATTCACCCACTTCAATGAACTTGGGTCCTCATTAACAGCTGGTTATCCGGCGTCGCGTAACTCAACCCAAATAACCACAGTAAAGAGCAGAAGGCGACGTCATTTAGTCGGCCGGACGAATTACCAGATCATTGAAAACATGTTGTAATCGTGGCAAAGTGATAATGGGCCTCTTAGTAGCATCCAAAGCTACGGCTCAATGCTAACATCTCCATTTAGGACGCTTACAGCGAGGCCGTCTAAACGGCAGGGCTGAGCTAAAGCCGACCGTGAGGATTCGCCATTAACTCACTGGAAAATGAATCCTTTTTGCGTTTATGCGGGGGATCTTCTATAATCCTATTGAGATCCTCGCCGCGGTCTTTCAGATCAACAGGCGGCTCCCACACGGAGAGCTGTATGGTCGGGTTGAAGAAGAACACCCGGTCATCGCCGGTCCACACCACACACCTGAGGGAGGACGAACGGGAATAATTAACAGAGTTCTGAGAAATATTTAGAAACAGTAGAATTTGAGGGAAACACTAGTTACTAGTGCTTCAAACACTCAAACATATAAATTATTAAGGCGTTTGCAGCTTGCCAAAAACACATAACATACGTAAAGCCGACTAGAGCTTTGGTGGGTCGAAAGCCTTCAAACAGTCACTATAATAATAATAATTGACGCAGAAGATGGGCAAAACCAAAACACGACACGTGTTAATATAATGTTGGTATAAAATACTATGTTAATATAACGTTGGCTTTCATTGCTGCTGCAACTACCCAGTAGCACATAAGTCGTTTTCAATAAAAGTGTCTGTGAAACGGCAAGTGTGATGTTGCCTATATATTATATCAGGCACGGCAGTAAATTGTGCATCCAATCCAATACCTGCGTGTCCGTTGGCACAGAGTTGATGTATATCCGCAATATAAAGTCATGTGGATATAAGCAGGGTAGTTACTATGTCACTCAGTCCGACATACGCCACCAGGCATTATTTGGACACATTATTTGGACACACTTGGCCCATTCTGGCACTGAATATGTAATAGCAGAATGTAGCATTGGATGCAAGTTCGACGTTATGGCGCAATAAGGTTTCGAAGACATATTTGCCATTAACGTTTATCATTGAGACACTCTGTAACTTTTAAGACTATAATAAACATATACGATTCAGACAGCGCTTTTCTCCCAGGCCTGCCTTTAATAAAGGACTACAGGCCACTGCTACACCTCCGAGCAACAGTTTAATATGTTGACATGCCAACCATTAATGAATGTCATTTTTAGGCTTTACTGTGCCTCGATTAGCCAGTCTGAACAGCGTCTCTGCGCGACATCGCATATCACATGAACTCTATGTCACATCTACGGATACTCTGGAGAGCTAGCTCCTAGATCGGCTGATATAATCACCGTCAACAGGAGCTCTGGCAGTGGAGGACCCGATTGTTCACAATAAAGCACACGTGAGACTTTTCAATATCAGAACCATAAAACGCGTTATATTGAATTTACTTGTTCACCAAAAGTTATTTCTTTTTTCTAATGTTTCTTCTTAGATATGAGAAATGAATATCACATATAAGAAGGGTTAACACAGGAGTTAGATATTCAAAACACTCTGCACTGTCTGGTGTCATGCGGAGCTAGTGTTTGAAAGTACAAGTTTCATGGAGAGCCTTTCAAGTCTTCTCCCAACATCAACACGAGCTAAAAGACCAAAGGCGATTACATGTGAAGCCAGACAAAACCAGGAGGAATAGATTGAAGCACTTTTAGAGATATGACAGCTTTGCTGCACTATTGTCCCTGATACAAGTTGTTGATTGTTAGAACTGAAATGCGTTTTCCACCAAAGGTTTGTGCCGTCATATTTTTTATGTCTTTTGAAAACAGCTTTCTACATACCGTAAACTATTGTACTTGGGAGGCAATGGGATGTTTAACAATCAAATATCCTATTTTACATCCAGAGTTATCACAGAGTGGTTTACAAAAATCCACGCAGGAATTATAACCGGAAGCACAGTGGGAAAGAACAAAGCAGTTTACAATGCATCCCACATTTTATAAACATTGGCCAAAAGGTTTGTCGTCAAGGGACGGTCAGAAATAGGTCAGATTCCTTCAAATGGCGCTTTTCCACTACACAGAACCAGCTCGACTCAGCTTTTTTGGTTTTCCACTGGGTGAAAGCTGTACCTGCTTCCAGGTACTTTTTTTCGTACCACCTCAGGCGAGGTTCTGAGCGAGCTGAGGCGATACTAAAATGTGACGTGAAAACAAGGCAGACTGCTGATTGGTCAGAGAATTGTCACTATTCACTGCATCATCATTGCACGCGCCAGATGTAGTATCCTGAGTAATCCCACCATATATATATGTATAAATAGTTTGGCCATTGCGTGAGAGCTGTACCATTATCCAATGCTATGGCAAACCGAAAGAATGCGCCGTGAGAAACAGCCACATCTCGCGGATCAAACACAGCATACACTCGATTTCCTCCATTGTCTTATGTGTGTGTGGGTAGCGAGTGTTGGTAGGAGGACGCGGACCTGAATGAAACACGCTTCTCTTGCCCGGTAGATTATACAAGTAGAAGCTTCTAACACGGCGGATGTAGTACGTCCAGACTCCATTCATACTACCCGGATTCATACTATATAGAACGTACTTTTTTAACGGTCGCAAAGTACGTTCTTATTTAAATGTAGTACATACTCAACATAGTACGCGATTTCGGACGCAGCCTGTGTGTCGCCGCGTCGCGTAGAAGATTGCGTCACAGCAGTTTCCTGCCGCGTCACTATGACGACCGGGTACTATTGCGCAGGTACTATCTGCAATGGAGAACGGAGCGAAAGCTAGCGGAGCCGAGACGGGCCAAGTCGAGTCGAGCTGGTTCTTTGTAGTGGAAAAGCGCCAATAGTGTTTGTTTACATGTAGACACATATTGCACATGTTTAAACACTAAGCGTTCCTGACCAGTATGTACAAATACGTAAGTAGGTAAAGTGGTCGTTACCATGGAGACCCAGGAACAGGTGTGGATGCCACCGGTCGCTTGTCTTTTGGGCGCACTTTCTCCACCGCCGAGGTCTTCACCATCTCCTGCTTGAAGACACAAACAAGAATATATATATATATATATAGTATTCCCTGAGGCACTATAGCATTAAACATCTATAATCATTCATCTAACAATAGCATTACATTGTTAAGCATTCAAACTTTTCAAAAGTTCACATATAACTTAGGGCTCCGAAAGCCCCCCCTCCTCCTGTAAAAAGCTGATACAGAACAACACAAAGTCCAGTTGTTTTCTTCTCATTTATGCAGTAGATATAGATGTTAGTTGAGAATCGCAGGCTGTCTAAGATTGATGTGGGCTGATATTTAAAGGAGCTTGTCGTCAAAAGCTTCATCTAACAACAGAAGAAGCCACCCGCTCCCACAGTCAAACTATTCTCATCCGGCTTCTCCACAACAACATCCGGCATACATGCCATAAAGAAGATCACATCATCACACACGTCTTTTCACACAAAATGTGTTGTGTCATTGACTCAACACATTTTTTGGCACCAAAAGGGATTCACAAAAGCAATTGGTTCAGGTGCAGAAACACAGAGCCAGAGCAATTACCCAGAAGGCAACGACCTCAGAAGACATGTGATGTGGCCATCCAGGTGTCGTGAGGCTTATATCGGCTCGACTTGTCTCACTTGTGGGAGTAGCACATAATAAAATGGGTCAGGAGTTGTCTAAATCTTCCTAAAAAGAGTATTTTTGTTAAGTGTTTGCAGTAGACAGCTCATATTGTCATATCTTTGTTATCAGTTTGTTATCAGCTGCTGTCAAACATGTCTGAAAAAACAAAACAATTATCTCCTCAGTACCTTTCAGCGATTTTGTGTTATATGAAAATCCCCAAATAAATATGCTGTCCTGGAGCACGAACGGCTGCTGTCAAAAGCACATGCATCCGAACAGGCTATTTTCATCCGAAACAAAACAAGGAATCCTGGCATTTGACATGTTAGAAATACAACAGAACCCAAAACTATTTCTAACACAAGCTGGATATTCAGAGGCTGCTGTTGTATTTCCTTGGATTCGGTCACTGTCCTCTCGGAGTCCTAGATCTAAGTTTTGGAACAGTGTGTCAGGAACCTGCTGCATCAGCGATCAGACGGGAGAACCCCAGGGAGATTGGATTAGGCCCGGGTACCCAGAGATGCTATTTATACCAAACGCCAACACTGATATATCTGTGTCTGACTGACCCTCACAGAGTTCAAATCAGTTTGTTTTATGTACAATATCTATGTCACGCGGCCAAATTTCTGCCTTTATTCTGTCACACTAGTAATCAATTTGTAACACGTTATTATGCCAGTACTAACTTCGACGCAAATATTTCAGAATGTACAATTGGATGATTGGTTACAACACTCATTTTGAGTCAATTGTTTACTTCCTGGTCACCTGACTCAAGTAATCCAACCCAACCCTGATGATGTGTAGATATTTACCCAAAATGAGGTTGGCAAGCATTACAAATACTTTATCATCTATGAATACTGGACACAAGTTGCTCACTAGATAGGGAATAGGGTATGATTGTAAAACACCCATAGCTAGTGATGACAGACCATCACAGCAGATGGACCTGGTGCTCATCAGTGCGCTACGGTGAACAGGTTAAAGCCTATTAGGCACACTGGTAGACTGAGTCTGCATTTCAACAGATATTGAATTACAAGAATGCACTGTAATTATTGTCATCGGCTTCTGTCTGGCCTGAGCGGGTATCTTGAAAAAGACTGAGTACGTCTAGAAAAATCTTATTAAAAAGTTAATTGCAATAGTCGGCGGCAAAGTATGAAGACAATGTCAACAACATTTAAATATCAACACGGGCTGAATAGCAAAACAGTTTCAGCGAGACAGAATTGAACGGACGATTTAAACCAAAGCATGTGAATGCAATCCGTTTTAGTTTATGAACCAGCGCATCTCCAAACATCCATTGTTTTTTTTTCATTTATTTCTACTGACATCTAATCTAGTGGAGGAATGGGAAAATTCAATTAATTTGATTTTATGAGGTTGTCGAGGGCTAATAACGAAATAAGGAGAGTTGATTGTAAAGTGATGAATGCTTTACCCTTGTAATGACCATAACTCTGTCTCAGATTTTCATCAGCGCAGGCAATTACAATGCATGAGCAACCCTGTAGATAACGGGAAACCCCTCTACCACAGAGAGACATAATGCAGACTAAATGACACCCATACATAGCACAGAGAGGCCAGGTCAAAAGTAATGTGCCCTTTCAGGTGAACGATTGCCATTTTGGATGCAGGATTTGAGATCTTGGCTGACCGGGAACATCAGCACCAGAGACTGTAGAACAGCCACCACACAGCAGTCCTCGTTTGACTGAAGTAAAGATCATATCCTATTGGGGGAGTTTTCAATATTTCCTTGCGGGAAAAATTATGTTTGCAATCATCGACTGTGCATTGCAAAAACATCATCAATGTAATGACATGTCAAACTCATGTATGGATTCATTGTTTGATACAACGGGGAGGGTTTAAAGAAACCATTACTGGAGTGGTAATTTACACAACCACACCTCAAACAAGTTAATTAGACCCCAAATCCTACTGACCTTTGCCCTCATGAACAATCCATTTGGCCATCAGGGACGCGATGATGCTGGTGGGCGGAGTTGAAAATACTAAATCATCATTTGCATAAACCTTTCAGAAAGATCCACTTGTGGTGTTCTTATCCCAGCGAGCCATAACGCATTCAGATACGCTGCTGCGGCGGGAGACTCCACGTCATCTGACATCTAGTACAAAAGTACTCATCCTCTGTTCTATTGGATCAATTTGTCATTTCTGTCTTTGGTGCGAAGAAGAAACGTGGGAAGAAACTATAAATGAAAAATGGGAATTCAACGGCCGTGGGTGAGCGAGTTATGCCACTGCCTCAGCTTCAGTGTGAGTTAATGAACACTCTGTATCCCAAATAGTACCCTTCTATCCTACACAGATCCCTCTGAATATGACCAAAGGCCGTGGGTGAGCGAGTTATGCCACTGCCTCAGCTTCAGTGTGAGTTAATGAACACTCTGTATCCCAAATAGTACCCTTCTATCCTACACAGATCCCTCTGAATATGACCAAAGGCCGTGGGTGAGCGAGTTATGCCACTGCCTCAGCTTCAGTGTGAGTTAATGAACACTCTGTATCCCAAATAGTACCCTTCTATCCTACACAGATCCCTCTGAATATGACCAAAGGCCGTGGGGAATAATATGTTACATGAAAATGTGTGCAGTCACCACTGTAATTTGCTTTGGATGGGAGCACGTAACCCATTGACATCAATGTCAAATTGTATTGTATAATGAAACACTTACCAAATGTAAATGATTATTATTAGTGGTAGTGTGTTGTTCACTGGTTGTCTTCTGCTCTGTATGCAACACCAGCGTTGCAGCACAAGACTTTCTCCTCCTGGCAAACCGCTTACCTGCAGGAGAGAAGAGAGACAGTAAATGTGTTTGCCGAGCGAGTGGCGTCTGAGTCATCGACAATAAGT